>PTEX01000049.1:1466701-1524224 GCA_003342815.1 Eudromia elegans
AGTTGTATATATTAAAATTTTTCACCTGAAAGAGTGATACACATCGATCAAGTCCAGCAGTGAGAATAACTTGAGCAGAAGGATGGAACTGAACTGTTGACAATTTTCCATCAGAGAGGCGYTCCTGATTAGCAGGCAAGCAGACTTTCACCTACAAATCGGATCAAGCAATTAAAAATGTGTTTGCTAATGATGAGTAGTCAATCAATTTAATTGCGCTTTGTTTTACAAAAGAAGAGACCTTGTACATTAGGCTGGTCTTTTAGATAACTTAGACAAACAGAACATACACTATGCCAGAGAGACTGCTTCAGTACCATAGCATAGACATAGGAAGCTAATTAGTTTTTATACTGCCWTCCAAACTAATGCAGTCTATATAAAATTAGTTAAGTTTCAATGAATCTGGAACACAGACCAGGTGTTTTACAAAACTCACAGGGAGAAATGCCTTTGATTTGACAACTTTATTTCAGACTATTTCAGTAGCTTCAGAACTGTGGGAAAATGCTATCCTTCCTAGCTTCTCTGAAGTAAATATTTAGACCTTCAACTTACAGGGGCAAAAAAGAACAAGAAATCCATACAATCACCAGCAGAAACAATACTGCGCAAGCAGTAGAGTGTGCATAGGAGTCAGAAGCACGGTAGAAGTAGGCTTGCCTTTACCTGTATAGTACCTTTYGGCAGAGACTCCGAGCTTGATATAAAGTTACCAGTTCTGCATAGCAGATCATCATCTTCATCACTATCCCCTAATTAAAACAAAGAACACAGAAAAGACTCATTTCAAACTTACAYATCACATAATAAAACAAATCCAATAGATACAAGAAACCGAAGTACACTGTACAGATTAAGCTAGTTTATCCAGCATCCATCTGTCACCTGTGAAGAAGCATCAAAAATTGTTTTATGAACTGCCAACCAATCAAAAATATATTAGAAAGACATTTTTATATATATATAATGAGTTTGTTTACTATCACTTGCAGTCCTTCTGGTTTTCTTCCCGTTTTCTCTATCAGCCCAGGCAGGAACTCCACCCATAGCTCGCTGAAATCTAGCAAAAAAAAAAGGAGAGAGAGAAAAGAGGTCTGTTGAAAAAACTACTTCCTTCCGGGTGTAATGCTTACATGACTATCAGTCTCAACTCGACTRAGATTCTGTGCACTTAAATCACAATGCAAGCTTCTCCTGCCCTTACAATTTCACTCAAACTGGTACTGATGTACTTTTGRGGATTCATAGAACATGAAGCACATATAACACAGACTGTAACAGTCACATTTTTTGGGGTTGAGCGCTAACACCAAGAGAGCCCAAATACATTTACTAGTGCTGATGGGTATGTTCATATTCCAGCTCATTCTTCCTCACACGTTTTACTAAATAAAAAACAGTCACCCAGACTAATTTATTAATTTTCTTCATCCTACTTAAAAGTTTTTTTGTGACATAGCTCCCTGAAAGCAGGTAAATTCACATACCTCTACAAAAACAATTATTAAATTCGTCATCGAAAAGCTTATTCACAAACTTTCTGATTGTTATTAACTGTTTCTTTCTAATTTCAACACATTCTAGAACTTCCACACAGCAAATAATGCTAGAAACTATGAACTGTCCACAAATTCGGCAGATAGAAAAAGCTCTTTGACTGTCACATGCAAATATCTCATCTCAGCAAAAGAAAATCTACAGAAGTGTTAGTGAAACTCACTCTTCTTCAAGTCTTCGCTTAAGTTTTTGCTTAGTAAGTATCTTCTCAGCATCACTTTTCATCATATCTCTCTTAAACCTGTGGGTCATATCAATCCTAGGGAAAACAAACAAACAAACAAAAAAGAATATGGAAAATGAATTAAAGTCATTCAGTCTTTCACACTGGTTCTTTCAGGCATCAACCCTAGCTCCTATCTATGACTTCTATGATTTCCAGCTTACATTTCCTCAGCTTCATCCTCATCATCCACCCAGGCAGGTTTCTTTGGTGGCAGAAAATCATCCTTTGCTTCATTCTCCACATCCGAGTCACTGGAATCCCTCAGAAGGCTTCCCCCGTCGGTACCGTGAGGCTGAGAACAACCAGACAGGCCGCATTATGCCCCCGAAAAAGACCACCGAGATCTTCCACAGGGGGGAAAAAAAGGAAATTAGGGTGGCGACAGGGGCTTCCCCCCACACCCCATCCCCAGCCTACCTGCGGGGGCCCTGCGAGACGCTGCAGCAGCTCGCCCTCCTCAGCTGCCAGGCTGTCGCCGAACACCAACTCCTCAAGCGCCCGCTCTGCGYCCGATGCCCTGCCGAGCACCCGCAAGTGCCGCTCGCGGCGCGACGCCTCCTCCGCCTCTTGCCGCGCGGCCGCCTTCTCCTCCGCGCGTGGCCGCAACGGCCTCGCCATCCACGGTTTCGGCTTCRCCATTCTCGTTTTCGGCTTCGCCACCCTCGATTGCCGCTTGTTCGCCGCCATTTTAGGGCGCAACCGTCCAGGCGGCCCACCACGAGCTGTCACCGCGCGTCCCATGGCTCCTCACACCGCCGGAACCGGAACGCGGGGGCGGTGCCCGCGGGACACGCCCCTCTCCTGATTGGCTCGCGCCACAGCCCCACCTCCGCCCGCGTGATCCGCCCCGCCCTCAGGGTGTGTCACGTGGTCTCCTTTCTTTGCCTTCCMTTCCTCCTGCTCCCTCCCCCGTGCCTTGCACGTGACGCGAGCTGAGGCTCGGTCGCTCCATCGCACCCACGCGGGGGTGCCATGCCTCGTATGACAACAGGTCGGCCCTCAGTGGCGGTCCGAGGGCTGTTCCCCGCGTCTCTCTCCCGGAGAGACGGTAAAACAAGCCCCTCCTAGAGACCACTTTCCCCTCRGGGACCGCAGTGCGGCGGAGACACCCCCCCACCTCCCCCGCGGAATGGTTCCGCCCGTGGGTTACGGCGAGCGAGGGCGCCCCAAAGAGGCGGGAGTCCAATGAGCGCGCACGGTGGGTTGGTCGCCGCGCGTGCGCACTGCGGTTATGCTAATGTTGTTGATGTTCCGGCGCAGGGAGTCGGGCTCCTTTGGGCGGCGGAGGGAGCGGCTGAACTTTGCAGGCCGCCTCCTGCCCCCGCTGGGCCCGGCCCCTCGCAGGGGGAGGCGGAGGGGGCCGAGCCGCGGGGAGGGGGCAGAGGCGGCGGGCACCTCCTGCCCATGAGGGCCTGATGGAAAGCACAAAGGAGCGGGTGAGTCGCGGAGGGGCGGGCGGGACGGGGGAGCCGCGCAGGGAGGGGAGGAGCGGCCCCTTCTCCTTCTTCCCGGGCCGGGCACCCTGTGTGGGAGGAGAGCGGCGCCGGCCCCGCGGGGCGGGAGGATGAGGAGGAGGAAGGAGGGGGGKTTTGTAGCGGGGTCGCGGCGGGCGGCGCTGTCACCCGCGGGCACGTGGAGGCGGCGACCGCTTTGTTGTGATGCGGCTCCTCCTCGCCCCGCGCCGCCCGCAGCTCCTCGCGCTGCCCCGAGAGCCGCCACCTCGGCCGGCGCTGCCGCTTGGGAGCAGCCGCCGCGGCCGGGGCAGCTGCCGCCTCCCCACAGCCGCCTGCCCYGTCCATGTTCTCTGTTTATTAAATGTGTCTTTGGTGCCGGTGGATGTTTGGCTCCGCTYTGGACGCGAGCGGCGGACTCGCGGAACCAGTTTCGCTTTCAGGTTGGCAGTGAGAGTGTTTTAGTGGGAAGGAGCCTCTGTTCCGTGTGTCTTTAAAAATGTAYCTCGCTCTAAAGCGTCGGCTGACTGTGCTAGAAGCTGCTGCATGTAGAAAAAGTAATTCCTTTTAGAATAACACTGAAAAGCGTGGGCGGAAGCCCGTGTGACTTCTTTATTTCACTTGGAAAGCAAGTTGCAGCTCTGCAAGCTGCAAGGAAGTTCTTTCTGTTTAAAGTTAAGGCTGTTTTTCAGGTCGGAAAGCTATATTAATTTCTTTACTTTTTTTTAAAAAAAAAAAGAAAAACATTTATAAGGGCCTGATTTTGTTCCGTAAGGAATGGAATACTAAGTTTAAGAGAAAGTCTAGTCTGCAAAATTAAATGGGACCTAAAACAGTGATAGGCTTAAACAGAAACAAAAGGCTAGTGCACTAGGTCAGCAATCAGCTGCTGCCTCGGGAAGAGAGTATATCCGGAAGGGCAGCACAGCTGTGTCCCATAGCCCAGGGACTTGGTGAAATCCTTCTTTGCACTAAAGAGCAGTTTAGATCTTAGTATCGAGTGTGCAGTGCCAGTGCAGCAGGGTTGTCAGCTGCAAGCGAGGCATCTCCGCACTGTGGTTCCCCAAAGAAGTACAGGGCAGTAGCGGTAATGGTGATGGTGAGCACTAAGTTCCCTTGGCTTTCTTTTTTCTTACCTTTTTAAAGTTTGGTTTGATTCTACAAGGCTCTTGATACTTTTTGCAAACTGCTACTACATATCTTTGTTTCTCAGGTAAGTCAGTACATGCTGGACATGGGGATGTTTTGCTGAAYCTGATATTGGGCACATACACGGAATTAAATGTTCCAGGGGTTGGGAATTTGGGTTTTTTTGTTTGTTTGTTTTTTTAACTTTTATTTAATGGTAATGTATTGTTTAAAATAAAGTATTTGACTTCTAGACTCCATGTCTTCTAGATACTCCTCTGTATAAGGGCTTTGTAGAAGCATAATGGAATTTGTAACAAATCGTGAGTTTTCTCAAAACTCAAATATTTCAGATGTTACATCTCCTCCCCCCTCTAAATTGCCTTCTAATTTGATATATTTTTTTGTAAAAGAGTCTCCCCTCTTGTGTGAAACCCCCTGGGGAAGAGGCTATGGACAAAACCATTGGCAAACAGCAGAAACTGGCTTCAGACAAAATGCTGTCATACATAGCAAATGAAGAGACAGGAAAAATCATTTCTGTAATTTTCCAGCTGAGATTTTACTTGTAATAAGAGTGGAAGGCACATTTCCAGATAGAGGTGAGTTGCTTCTATAAAAAGTAAGTTTGGTCGGTTGTGATTTCCAGGAATCYCAACATGTCTAGGTCTGGTGTTTTTTGTTTGTTTGTTTTTAATGAAAACTAAAAGTATGTTTTCTTTAAATTGGTACCATGTTTGAATTTTCCTGTTTTTCTCGTGCTGTAAGATGCAATTAGCTCTTAAGTTCCACAGGGGCAAGCTACTATTACTGCACTAAGTTATTACTGCATTAAGTTGTTAAGGTGAATTTCTGAAGAGTTTTAATGAATTAGTTCTGTTGTCTTGGTGGTTTGATGCTGAAATCCAGAGCTGAAGCTAAACTTGCAGCGTAAAGCACTAATGAACTTCTGTAAGGGGAAAAAAAAAAAAAAAAAGACTGTGTATCCAATTTAGTATCAACTTGGAAGTACACAGCGGGAAATGTGTGATCTGATAAGGATATGTGACTAAAGTAAATGTATCTTATCACATACAATTGTCTTGAAGTTTGTGATGACCTCATTGTTGACCTTGGCCTCCCGTGCCATCTGTCTGCACTTCTGTCGTGTTCCCAGGCTTAGCTCTGAATGCAGCAAGGGGTGCATTGCCTGTCCTAGAGGTGCTGGTGGGCCTTTGTTAAGCTGTTGTTCTTATATCTTGTCAAAATTCTAATTTGCTGCCTCTCTGAATTCAAGTGCCAAATTATAACAGCAATAAGCATTTTGAGCAGGTTGAAACTTTCCAATGACTGTTTTGTATCATTCTCCTTTGGCAAAGATGCACTTACTTGGAGGCAAGGAATTTAGTTGCTGTGTAATGAGGTATTTTCTCTAACAAGCTCTTCCCTTCAAAACATTTTCTCAAAAGTTTTGCCAATGTTTGAACATAGTCTTCATCAAGATACTAAGGCAAATTCCTGAGTAAGTATTTGATGTTTTATTAACATTAAATTGTTTTTGTGTGTTTGTGTTGTTAATGCATTACTTATTTTACTTGTTCARGTTTTTATTCTGGAAAAGTAGTTGCTGTTCTCGAATAGTATTTGCTATAATGTACTAAAGAAATTCAACTGTCTGTGCAACGCTGTATGTTAAGGGAGAAGTGAGAAACAACTTATTTTTTCATATCTGTTTAGAATTGCCTTCATGATTTTAGGGAAACTGATTTCCTTAACTGTATTCTTTTATCATTTCATTTACTCTGTGTAATGCCTTAAAAGTATTTCTTAAAAATACATTGTTGCCAAGTATTKACAGAGAGGAGAGGAAGAACTGGAAAATGGGGACTTGGGCAAAATAAGAAAGCAGTTCTTAAGAGTTCCTTTCTCCACCCATCCCTTTAATAAAGAAAACTATGCAAGAAAACCCCCAAGCAAGTAGACCTATAGACTTATCTGCCAGTACCACTTCTTCTATTATATATTGCTCTGCATAACATTGTTTCCTGTTGAGGGAATAGTATTTTCATYCGGAAAATAAATCTTAGTTTATGTGCCTAAAAGTTTAGCTTGTTTTTTTGTTTGTATGTTACTACTTTCTAATGTAGTAGTAGGTTTTCCTTTAGCAGTAGAGTTACTTAAACTACTGCTCTTTTGCTATTGACCAGAGTTACACAGATCTGTAGCATGTGCCAGATTCCTGCTCCAAGCATATTTTGCAGACAGGCAGGATGCTATTTCTTCATCTGTTAATTGGTGAAGAACACTGATCTGATTCAGCTTTGAGGGAAAGGTAATCTCCTCAATGCGGTTTTAATGCTAAGTCCAGCTTCGAAGAGTAGAAGGCATTGTRTTTGGTTTTGTTTTTCTTTCTATACATTGCATTGTGAATTGTCATATGAATTGATCCTTATTGTGATGTAATTGTTAGAGCAAGTTACTATTGCTGTTAGTCTMTTGCAGGAAAAAAAAGGAGGGTTTTTTTTTTTTTAAGGTGCTGTATCATATAGTCATCATTAAAGTGTGTCAATTGAAAATTGTGCTTAATCCCATCCTGCTGATGGTCATAAACCCCATTTTTGTGATTTTGATGGGCCACCTTCATACTTYTAACTATGATGCAGCTTTCTGAAGGGGTGGTATGGGCTGCATTCTCATTAGCAGCATGTCTCAAAATTTGCTAGGACATCTGTTTTGYGCTTAATAGACTGACCCTTGTGAGGCTTCGTTCCTAGAGGTCCTGTAGGTACCTGGCTAGGTGCATCTGTGTCAGACAAATTGTTCCTAGTCAGCTGATAAGGCATTTTGCTACTGCACTTGGCTTGTGTGAGCTCAGCAGGGACTGCAGGCTGCCGCTTCTACAGCAGCAGCTGCCTCCTGTCTGTTTTGCTTCTGTTTGAGGCAATGGCCACAGGGACTCCATGGGAACCGGGTCCTGCTGCCTTGCAGTGAAATATTTGAGTGGGYTTTTCATGTCTTGCCTTGTGTGTAGGGTGCAGTTTTGGACCTTTGAGCTGTACCCCTGCTTTTTTTCTATTTCAAACACTGAATAAGCTTTGTGAGCGGAATAGGATCTCAAAGGACTGTGGAAGGTATTGTCAGAGATTCAAGTCATTCATTGCTTTCTCCCAACACTCTTTCTCCATGTGTGTTGGGAAGAGTCTTAATGGTGTTTATTAGCCAACTGGAAATGTTTTGGTCAGCTCTAGCAAAATTTCAGCTTATATATTAACATGTTACCTTSCTTAAATTTCACATAACTATGCACGCAAAGTGCTTTATAATTTCAAAGTCAGTGGGTGTTTTTCTGTTGCAGAACTTTTTAATTGTTATTATTTCAAGTTTCATAATATGTATTTTGAGTAATTTCCTAAGAATTACAATTTGGATAGTAACTATAAATTAGCATTAAGAATACTCAAAGTAAGTTACGCTGTAAACATGCTTGTTTTTCTTTTTTGGCAAGAGCTTAAATAAAAACATTTATAAAGCTACAATATTTATTAAAGAACAGTAAACAGAGCTGCTGAGTTTCTTGTAACTTGAATTAGGATAATTTGTCCAAATACAAAGTTAATGAAAAAATGGCAAATGAGACCTCTTTTGTTTGTTTCATATATATATATATTTATATATTTATATTCTTTCTCATCTGTGGATATTTTGGCAAATAAAGCTTGGCAGTCATATTAAGCCTCTAAATGTGTGTGATAAAGAGCAGCAATAAAAAAAAATTAGAGACGGAGGTACTGTGGTGATGTCTTAAGTAGTCATCCCGCACCCTGCTTCAGCTTCCTTAGAGTGTCTACCATCCATGCTACTGCACCTTCAGCCTGTTCCTCTCATCTCCATCCCTCCCTTTCCTGTTTTCCTTCCCTGTTCAGTGGGAGCATTGCAGGATGCAGAGCTCTCTGCTCCAGCTCCGAGCGTGGGAGCACCCTGTGTTCTTGCTTTCTCCGAGCTGGTGGCTCTTCAACCTCCGGCAGTGAAGCAGGTCAGCAGAGTGCAGCAGAACTGCTGCGTGGGTCCAAAGTTCTTTAGGCTGCATCAAGAAAGGGAATTCCCCAAACTACCTCCTGCTGCAGCTTCCTCCAAAGAGTTGAGTTCTCCTTTATGTGACATGGGATCCTCGTCCCTCAGTGAGATAGTTATTTTCCGTGGTGAGTTATTCTCTGTAACTCACCTGAATGAGGAAGATGATCACATTTGTAGACTCTGAAGCCCTGCAGTTTAGGAGGGGTTGTGGTATTCTGGTGTCAGGTGTTTAATAGAGTACTGGATTTCATTACTTAGCAGAGGCTCTATCTTCTGGTCAATGAAAGTTAAACGTTGTGAGACATTATGGAGCTTATGAAATGTTGAGRAAACCAACTGGCCTTCTGGCTCGTGCTCTCATCTGTAAATTATTGTTACCGGAAGCAGAAGGCTGTATCCACAGCAATGTTGTGTTGAAATGCTGGTTTAATTAAGGCACACWTGCGCACGCAGGTAATTTATCCTGCATCTTGTCAGCTTATAATAGTGTACAGGTAAGACTAGCTAGCAGTGCAGGTCAGTGCAGAAATAAGGTTTCCCCTTTGACTGTGAGGAAATCCTTCTCTAATAGGATTTAGACAAATTGCAAGGGACAATSAAAAATATTGTAATAAAGGAAGAATGTAGCAGAACGGCAGAAAAAAACTCGATTGAGATCCAACAGTAAAGATGTTCAGGCATGGACCCTCTAGGAAAGGGATTTGGGGAGTTATTGCCATGAAATCTTTAAAGCTGTGAATCCAAATGCAGATTAAGAGGGAAATTCTGATCRTGTTATTTTTCTGTCTACAATGGTTTTTAAATAAAATTATCTTTTGGGGAAAAAGGTAGGGGTAAAGGCGCTCTTGATATTTCTTTTTGATTTCTTGTTGTATTTCGTTCTCCTAACTTATGTTTCTGTGTTAGATTTTTTTTTTCCTTTGTTTTCTCTTTGTTTATTAACTCCTCTCAGTCTAATTAGATACTGGTGAGAATGATGGAAATTCTCTTGGAAAATCAGCTTATTGCAGACAGCTTGCTTATCTAGCAGCAGTTTTGTTTCAATAGAGATGTATAATGTAATAATAAAGTGAAAATGTCACAAAATGGATGTAATGAATTTATATCAGAAAAAGGACATCAGTAAATCTATTGCTTATGCATCTACAATGTCTTGATTGGAAATTGTTCAATATGTTCTTCGAAGTTGTGCATTTTCACTTGACCTCGGATTTTTGGTTATAGGAGAACTCTTTTATGTAACAGTGTTTTTTTGGTATGTGACAGGAGCAAATTAGTCACCTTTCTGTCTTTTGGTATTTATACAGACCCTATTGCCATAGTAACAGAGCTCTTCATAATTGTTAATGTATTAATCCTCAGAACATCAGTGTGAGGTAGAGAAGTGCTCCTGTTCCACGCATGAGAAAAATCTCTTAGTTACCCTAAGATTTGGTAACTGTAACTCTACAGGCCAGTGGGAGTGGGATTATACTCACATTTCCTTGCCCTTAGAATAGTGTATTCTTCTTTGAACTGTCTTTTCTCTGCACAGCTTTCTCAAACTAATAAATTTTAGTGAAATTAGCTGCAGCCATCTGGAATAGGCTCATTTGCATACAAGTTCTGTGCAGCTGTCRTTATTCTGCACATCAGGATTAATGGAATCTGAAGATCCAAGAAAAAGAAATGTATGGACTGCAGCTGCATATTCTCAGCGGATCGTGAGATAAATTTTTCTACCTGTATATCACAACACCAGGCATTGGCTACTTCTGAATGTACTACTGTGGAGCACGTTAATTGGCAATATGTGGTTCATGTCTCTGTGCTGGCAGAGTAGACACCTGTTTGTCATAGGTCTGCATTTGTAGGCTGATTTTGACCTTTGAAAAAAATTCAAATTTGTTTTGGTAATTTTTGCCCTTGGAATGCTCTGCTATTGTTTTTGTGGTGTGTTGTTTTTTCTAATTTTTAGGCAGAGCTTACTTCACGAGCAGAAAGGAAAAGACGTGATTCATTCGGGATGTTTGACGGTTATGATAGTTGTAGTGAGGACACCAGCAGCAGTTCCAGTACAGATGAAAGTGAAGAAGAAGTTTCTCCTTTGCCATCCAGTCTCCCCATTATAAAGAACAATGGACAGGTCTATACTTACCCCGATGGCAAATCTGGCATGGGTAAGCACGTGGGTATAAAGACTCTGMCGTTTATGTTTTTCAATGTGTGTTGTGAATTTGTGTGAGTCCAAACCCAAATATTGAACAAATCAGTGGAGGGAAGGGTGTGTTGGTGGTGGTGATTACTGTATTCAATTTGTTCTGTTCTTTGTTTTGTTTTGAGTAACTGAAATAAGGTATTTGATGAGGGAAATGAGAATTGTGTTTTGTGTAAATGAACATGAGATAGGTGGGTCACAAACCCTGTTTTATTTCGTGTAGAAAAATTTGTTGAGAGATGCTGTCTGCTTATAAAACATATGCTTACAGGATAATACRACTATAATGGGCTTAGAGTACTTCAGGTGGGTTAATATTTTCACAAMAGAGGTCTGGTTTTGTTTCAGTTTGGAAGTCTGGATTGGCAGGTCTAGGTTCCAAAAGTGAAGAAGAACCATGAAAACACAGAAATTGGCTCTCCCTGATTTCTTCACTTCTTCTAATGGTAAAACTAAGAGGGAGGAGAAAGGAGAGACCATTCCACTTATGAAAATGAGGTTCACAGCATTTCACTGACCTCAGTGGAGTTTKCATAAGTTACTTTTCTGTGTAATTCTCTTCAGGATCAAAGCCTAAGAAACTACTCAGCTTGGTGGTGCCACCTACAGGGCCTTTTGCCTGTCACAATTGTTCTGAATTTTTACTGGAGTTTTTATTACCCTTTTAACACTTTACTCTTTCTCTCCTCTAATTAGCTACATGTGAGATGTGTGGAATGGTTGGTGTCCGTGATGCTTTTTACTCTAAAACAAAACGCTTCTGCAGTGTATCGTGCTCTAGAAGCTATTCATCAAACTCCAAGAAGGCCAGCATTCTGGCCAGGCTTCAGGTAGCGGTACAGAAACCACTTTATTTATTTATTGTCGTCTGTGTGAACACATTAGCATTGTCACATAAATAATTTTGTATGTTGAAACTCAACCATATCATGAAACAAATTCCTTTGCTCAGCAGAGCAAATTACAGAGAATATTGACCCATTATTTTGTCTGCAGCAGTGGCCCATGTGCATTGGTAAGAAAAGAAACATCTTGAATTGGTATATGTAGTCATTTGAAAAGTTATGTATTTCATCCCTAAGATGCTTTCTGGCTTTAGAGAGCATAAAGGTTTCTTTAGCATTATTGTCTTATATTTTCTTAGTAACTATTAGCTTTACAAAATAAGTTCTGGCGTGTTCATTTAGATTATCAATCATCCATGTTTTGTAGCATTCAAGAGAAGAAATGGAAGAGTCAGGAAATACATTATATCTCTCTGCTGCATGCAACCGRTGCCAAGAAGTTGCATTCATATGAATTAGATTTAAGATGGTTCCTTTTAACCAGCTTTTAGAAGATACTTTCTTTTCAGATACAGAATCAGTTGTTCTTTATGCTCTTCAAATTGGAATACTGGTACAAAACTAATCTTTGAGACATTTTCTAGATACTGTGGGATTTTTTTTAATATAATTAAGTTTCTTTAATATTCTTTGCAGTTTTGTGATACTCCGTTAGTCATCTTCCATTCAATGTTGTTCTAATTTAAGAGTTATATCTACCAGGAAGAAAAATAAATGCTTGGCAGATTACTTTGAAAATGCATTTTATAATTTATTACAGTGATTTTTCACAAAATAGTGTGAGGGATATGGCAGAGACCTATAAACATTTCCAGTGGGAGTTTGGGAAGACTTTATTTATTCAGCTTTTTGTTGATGTTGTTTTAGGGTAAACCTCCTACAAAGAAGGCTAAAGTTCTACAAAAACAACCCTTAGTGGCTAAATTAGCAGCATATGCTCAGTATCAAGCAACTTTACAAAACCAGGCAAAGACTAAGGCAGGTAATGGCATATAAACAGAGCTAAAACAAATTCTTGATAGTGCATTGTTTGTGCTTTGTTAGCAGTTTCCTAAATAAAATAACTTTCTCTTAGCAGCTGTCCCCGTGGAAGGTTTCAGCTGGGGTAACTACATCAATAGCAATAGCTTTACAGCAGCTCCTGTTACGTGTTTTAAACATGTAAGTATTTTTCAGTATGTTTATTCTGTGTGTGTGAGAGATTTTTTTTTTCTCTTTTTTTGAATCAGGAAGAAAAAAATGCCATGGATGGTACTTTGATTCATTTTTGCAATAGATTCGTATTCTGGTGTGCTTCATAGCCTTAGAAATTGACCTAGATTGTAAACTCTGCTAGTATGACTACTTTTAAGTTAAATAACTGTGCTTTATTTTGTCCTTTAAAACCATTGTGAACACCATCAGTTGCTCATCATACATACTTTAGTTAACAAACAAAAAGTAAAAGGAGGACTCTGTACTTGTGATTTCTTTTCCCTCTAAATTTTATGAAAAAAGTAATTAAAATGATCAAAGCTTAAACAAAAAAAGAATTCTTTTCTGTATTAGTATTGCAAAAATTCTGAACAGAATTCACAGAACAGAGCTATGGGATGAGGAAAATACTTGCCAGCATCTGTCTTTAAGATGTTTGTTAAAACTCAATTCTTGATTAAAATATTACCAGTACTTTGATAAAAAACTTCTGTACAGGAAGGGGTTTTTTTTCCAAATATTTATTTGCAAAGCTGAACTGTTACCTAGCTTCTTAGTTCTAAGTTTTATTTTTGCTGAAAATTATCTGCTGAAAGTTGCATTGGAAACAAACATTTTGCCTCGTAGAAGTTGTCCATAAGGGAGAAGAGAAATTTCTTTTTTGACAAGCCCTGGAATTTGTGCTGAGCCCTGTCGTCTCATAAATCAGCAGGAGCTGAGGGCCCTTGGCAGTTGGCGCTCCCTGAATAGCACCCTTTATGCTGAGGGGCCTTGCTGCCACCGAGAGCAGAGCCCTGCATTAGTGTAGCCTTGTGAATGTGTATTGAATTCCCTGTGCTTAAATAAGCATGTTTGCACTTTGCTTTCACCATCGTGTGCATGTTGTAACAAGTAATTTCTTAAGTGCATATCAGAAGATACCATTTGATAAGATAACTGTGCTAATGTAACAAGAAATGCATCATGGTGTCTATTGTACTTTATTAGGACAAAGTAATTATACCACTTGTATTCTATATTATAATATTGCATTATTAGAAGGAATTCTTTCTTGTTTTCTTACTGTTTCATTCATTAAGCTAAATAGTATATTAGTAATAAGAATAGATATAGTACTAACATTCATATTTTACCTGGAAAATCTTTGCAATTAAGATTGCAAAAGTGCTGGTAGATCTGAATCCTGTTTCTTTTCTCTTCCTGCTCTTCTTTGCTGTAAGAGTTTATTGTTAGTCCTGCCTTCTCCCTTGGTTGTTTCTACTTCCTCAGTGGATATTAGTATGAGGGTAGGATTTATCTTTAGTTTTACTATTATTATATTTTAAAAAAAATTATTAAACCATTCAGAATTTGAAGACACATTAGTTCTCTCTTCTTTTTTAGATTCTTCTCTTTTGTTCTTTCTTGTTTATTCTCTCCCACTTTCTCTATCCCTTGAGAATTAAAAGAAGCATTTTTCTTTGTCTATCCGTGCAAAGCTTGTTGATATGTTTTGTATGTATTATGTTGCTTTGATTGGTAACACTGGATGGATATTTGTTTACTGTTCATATTATGAATGTCATCCACATGTTCTGTATGTCTACAACATCAAATACATAAAGCTTACCCTACCCAAAATATTACTTTAGAACTGATAGTACAGGTCAGACTTTCTCAGTGGAGTAAGATAACTATGTACCTACCCTTACATTTGTTAGGTAAGTGTGTACCTGGTTACACTGGCTCTGTCTGTATGTATATTTTTTAGGGAGCATTGGGATCAATATTAAGGAAAATTTAAGAGGGTTTTGAGACTTGCTTGACTTGTTAAAAATACTTTTCTCCAAGGGGCCATGTCTGGATTTTACACTAGGTGGCAGTGCGTTGCCTTTAGTTTTGGTTTTCAGCTTTTTCCTTTGTCTTCCCTGGTGATACCGGCTAGCAGGGTGCTAATTTACACCCAAGATAACAGCACAGTGTACTTATATTTCAGGAATTGGTAGCATTTCTTTTGCTATTAAATGCTTGATTGAAGCTGCCTATCTGAAATCAGGGCCATGTGGATGGCTTTAGGAATAAGTTATTTCGCTCGCCTTGTTGTTCAGCTAGGCAGCCCCGTGGAGGTATTTGGCCTTTAGCCATTCCTGTCAAACCCTGTCAAACAGGACCTTCCTGATTGCAACTTACCTTGCAGAGAAGGCAGCTGCCGCTCACAGATAAACCCTCCCAAGTCATCTCCTGGCTCAGGAAGCGATGAACCAGATCTTCCCTGTTTGGGAGTAACGTGAAGCGGATCTCTTCGTCATGAGTCTGAGAGGTAAATTTGTTCTTACCTGTAAATTATGGTTCTGCTAGTTCATACTATGCCAATCCAGACTTCAGAGTTACCCTTCTAGCCAGCATTGAATAAGACTTAGCACTTACACAGTGCTTTATGAATGCTTCAGAGCACTGTGCAAACACTGATTAATTGCATGAAGACCAAGAAGATGTAAAGGAAGGTGGCTGTCGTAGCCCTGGTTTATCCAGTCTTCCTACTTTAAGAATTTTTATAAGGAGTAGAAAGATACATGGTATACCACGTATACTGTAAAGCATCATTGCAGGAGATATATCTGGCTTTTCAGTGGGAATGCTACCCAGGATGGCTTCCTCCTTCTAAAGGGTGAGCCATGTGGATTGGTGTAGGAGAAACTAGCAGAACCAATATTTTCACAGACAAGGACAAATTTAGCTTTCTGCTATTTCCCTCTATACCAATCCATATTTTAAAGCTAAACATTTTTGTGACAATTCCTTTTTCATGGAAGGAGAAGTGCTATGATACACTTTTCTCTCTGAATTAACTGAGCAGGTGAGCAGAAAATAAAATATGTTTTGAAGAAGTGCCACTGGATTGTGAGATTTTTTAGCGCTGCTATTTTTGATTGTTTGGACTCATCTGTATTTCTCTACAAGGCAACAAGAGTTACTAAAATATGCAGTTTGAAAAGTTTATTTTACCATTTCAGTCCAAAAAGCTACAAATGTCAATTTACTGATGATAATAAATATTATATTATCTGCATATTTTGCATATGAAAATAAGTCATTTATAAGTTGTTCTTTACTCTCTGTCTGCTAGATGGCAGAAGAGAGCTCTACAGTCTAGAGCGGTGTAGATGGGRCATAGCAGAACATGAAGAGGCCAGGCTTCGAGAGTACAAAACTGGCATACTTGGAATGAAGTTATTTTTCCTTTGATGTCTAAAACTTGTTGCCTAGCATCATAGATCCTCAATAGTTAAGGGCATCCTCTTTTAAGATAAAATTGGTGTTTACTGTTGTTAATTGGCTCTCACTGATTGCCGGCAAACTTCCAGCGTTGTAATTACCAATCTTTCAGAATTAATGAAACTACTTTTCCCCTGTGGCTCACCACCAAAAGTCTTAAGAATTTGGAGGCTGTTCTCAGTGAGCTGTTTAAATGCTATTTTTGAAAAAGCCTTGTAAATCAGAGATAGGCTTAGAATCCTGGCTGCCTGTTACGATATGTAATCAGAGGGTGCCTTCAGCCTCCTCAGTGGGTACCTGAATGCTCTCTGCACTAACTAGAATTTACTTCTAGAATACCTTTATATTTGACATGACTGTTGTTCTAAACTATCTAAAATCTGAACCTTTCCATTGTTTGTGGTTTCTTCTTGAATTTAAACTTTTTTTTTCTTTAAAATGTAAAGGTTTAGATTCTTCAGCACTGCACATTTCTCATTTCTCTACAATACCATCTCTGACTATCTTTTCATGATGCTCTGACCAACAAAACATTCTTCCTGAGATGGCAAACTAGATATAATTTTTATCTGTGTTTTCCCCAAATCCTTAAGAGTTCATCAGCTTGTATTTCTTGTTGTTCCTAAAACCTTAGTTTAAGCTTTCAGAACAGTGCGTGAGGAATCTAGCTATGCATTTCCTTTTGGCTTTTATTAGAAAGATGCAAATTGGATGTTTTTGTTTGCTTGATGGAATGATCATTTGTGGGTAATATGAAGACCAGTTTCTCTRAGAGGTTGCGAACCCGTAGGAGATAACCCTTCTCTTAAATCTTTAGGATGCATTCAGTGAATAGCTATTTAGCATTTTCAGGCAAGTTGCAAATTTAGAGAACGTTGTCTGCTTTTTGATGTCTATGACAATGGTATAATTTTTAAGTACTGTAAGTTCCTTGAAAGTAGAATTGTGGGGGATCATATTGTTCTCAGTAAAATCAATGGCTAGCCTCTAGTTAAAACCTCATGGAATAGTGCTGACCTGTGAGTATCCATAATTTCTACTTGTGCTTTRCAGCTGTTGAAACTTGCAATCCTACAGTTGTTACAAGAGATAAGCAATAGTAATTGTGTGCYATCAGTGCACATAAACTGCAGAGCAAAGCAAAAATGGTTTTCAGAAAGACCAATTTCTAAACATATGTTTGTCTATCATGTATATCGATTTGTGTCTCTTCTTAGAAGTCACTCATAAAGCAACACTGTRGCAAAATAATTATTTTTGTGTAGAGTGAACAGAATGGTGAACTGGTCTTGTTTTCCCTCCAATCTTAAATGCCAGGCACCTATGGGGACATGCTGGGGTGATATCTCAGAAGGAGTGCGAGTGGAGGTTCCAAACACAGACTGCAGCTTACCTACCAAAGTCTTCTGGATAGCTGGAATTGTAAAATTAGCAGGTGAATATCTTTTGACTGAAATTATTAAAACCATTAAAATAACTGTGGAGGGAACTCATAACTTAGAGACTGTTGATGAGGGGAGTAGGATTTTTTTTTAAAAAAATATTTTATCTTAGGAAAAACGAAGTTATATGTATTATGATTGATGGAGAAGTCGGAATAAATTTCTAACCTTGCTTAATTTTGTATTTTTTAAAATGGACTTGCCTTTTTTTTTTTCTTAAGGGTACAATGCTCTGCTAAGATAYGAAGGCTTTGAAAGCGATTCAAGTCTTGACTTCTGGTGCAACGTTTGTGGGTCTGACATCCACCCAGTTGGTTGGTGTGCAACCAGCGGGAAGCCCCTCGTCCCTCCTCGATGTATGTAAATATTAGCAGTATTGATTGACTGAGATAATTAAAAAGTCTGGTTTTGATTTAACCAAGTTTGCTTATGATTACTGTAGCAATGATGTTTCTTGGACTAGTCCCTGCTATATCAAGGTGGAAGTAGTTAGGCTATTCAGTGACATAAACATGCACTGGTCTTATTTATGTTTTGTCATTAAATTCTTTGCCCTAACATACACATGAGTTTAAACTGGGTTATCATTCATTCTCTAAAGAGATTTTGTCATTATTTTCATCCAGGCTTTTTAACAGTCATCTAGGTTTTCTTCTTTACATATTCCAGGCTATAACATTGTCTCTAACGGACACATTTAAAAATCAGTGGCTTATTTTTTCCCCTTCATTTGCAACAGCCATCCAACACAAATACACAAACTGGAAAGCTTTTCTAGTGAAACGACTTACTGGTGCCAAAACACTTCCTCCTGACTTTTCTCAGAAGGTAAGGCTGATGCAATATCAATAATGTACTATAAACAAAATTGCAACACAATGTGAAGAGATGAAATAATTTGCAATGGCACATTAGCCCC
The DNA here is from genome assembly GCA_003342815.1 of Eudromia elegans. NCBI lineage: Eukaryota > Metazoa > Chordata > Aves > Tinamiformes > Tinamidae > Eudromia > Eudromia elegans. The sequence goes on from PTEX01000049.1 coordinate 1,484,972, forward strand.
TTTGTGAGGAAGATCTTCTAATAATCTTCCCTGAAATCTCTRTTTTCCACTTATCTCTGCACGTGTTAATATATAGTGCCATTTRAAAAACTCTTCTTTGAATGAAAGTCTAATTTTAAAATAACCCAAATTWAAAAAAATGCTAAAAAGATGCCCAATGGTAGATATTAGAGAAAAAGTAAAACTAACTTTGCTAATTGAAGAATGTTTTTTATCTTTTTTTAAGAAGGTAAAAAAAAAATTGTTAACACAGCATACATCTAGATGCCATAAAATATCTAATTCTAAATKATAATATTTCTTTCTACTTTAGGCTAGATTGGTTTTTGTTTTTTTTTCCAGGGGAGGAGGGGTATCTGTGGCAAGATGGTGCATAGATTTTTAATAGGAATATAAGGAGGAGTCCTGTATTATTATCTTACTTGCACATGAGTGTTCTAAAGACTTTTTATTTTCTGCACACGTTTGTTTCTATTTAAAACTTGGCCCAGTTGGAAGCCTAATCAAATTTACAAGGTTTRAATGCTTTGGGGAGTTCATAATGGACATAGCAAATGACGTATACTGTGTTTACTTTAAAGCATGTTAAAAAGAATACATTTTCACAAGCAGATCAGTATTTCCTTTATTTTCTTTCTTCCTTGRTACTGTGAAAAAATATATGTGTGAGTGGTCAACTTCAATTATGCTCAAGTGTTCCTTTCCATGCTTTTTGTAATAAATTATTTTAAGTGCTATATTTTGAGTGATATACTTTGACAAAGCATTTTTTTTAATCTTTATCATTAAAGCTGATTGTTTCTCAAGGTCATTTTTATCCATTGCTAATCACTGAACAAACTTTCATTAAATCAATGGAAAGTTCCTTTAACCTGTGTGGGAGACGTTTATACTACTGTAGGATCTAGTCTACWGTTAGTTTAGGGAAACATTTCATTTTGTCACATGTACAGCAAAACATAAGAGAAAGCCTTTTGTCACTTTTGCAGGTGGATTAGCAAGTAATTGAATTAAGAGAAATTTAGTAGCAGAAGACAAATGACTAATCAAAAACAGAAAGTATTTTTATGGATTTTTTTTCCCTTTTATTTTAAGGTGTCTGAGTGTATGCAATATCCATTCAAAACTTCCATGAGAGTAGAAGTGGTTGACAAAACGCACCTTTGTCGAACACGGGTAGCAGTGGTAGAGAGTGTCATTGGAGGACGGCTAAGATTGGTGTATGAAGAAAGCGAAGACAAAACCGATGACTTCTGGTGCCACATGTACAGTCCACTCATTCATCACATTGGYTGGTCTCGAAGTATAGGACACAGATTCAAAAGATCTGGTAAGCTTGTTGTATTTCAGACGTGTCCTTGTGGGCAGTGTTGTCGTAGTGAAGCTTAATTTAAGCCATACTGTCACTTTATATGGTTAATAACAATAGTTCAGGCAATTACTAAATATATTTATTTTAAGCCCAGATGTCTTCTACTGTTAATTTGCTAACATAGCATAGAAGAGTGTGCAAAATATTTCACCTGGAATTTTTTTTTGCAAAAGCCTACATATATTGATAGCAATTTTGTGGCACAATCTTGGGAGTAATGATTTTTTTTCCTCATAAGTGAAATTGTGTTTTTAAAGTATTTCAAGTAGAAATAAATAAGAAAAATGGGTGTGTGTTCACTAGATGTTTGTGGTAGTTCTGTAAACTGTGGACCTGCCACAGTAATAACATGACTGCGTAGTACAAGATGTTTCCACTGAACCTATTTATAAATAAGAGTAGCTGAATTCGAGAMCTTTCAGTGCAGAAAGTCACTGAAAGGACTGTTCAAAGTGTGTCGGTACCTGGGAACTTCTGGCACGCAAATTTAAAAAAATGTATTGTTCCATTAATAAAGTCTCTGACAAGGATGTACCTTTTTTTTCCCTGTAGATATTACAAAGAAACAAGAGGAACATTTTGATGCACCCCCACACTTATTTATGAAGGTAAGTTTSCTAGCAAGAACACTGTTTTTTTCCAGAGTTGATTGAGGAGCTCTGATTTCTGCTGTGTATGAAAAAGGACTGCAACTTTGCTGAACACTTGAAAATAGGTCCAGTATAAGTATTGGGGTTTTTATTCATATCTTTAACCAACTCGGGCACCATGACTTGTGCAGAGCTTATATCACAGACATTTTGTTCTCTTTGTGTCCACAGTGTGTGGTGATGTATCAGTCTAGCCTCACGAGATTAACTTCTGGAGCTATTTTCTCTTTCTTCAGGTAAAAGAGGTTGACACAACTGGGGAGTGGTTTAAAGAAGGAATGAAATTGGAAGCTATAGATCCCTTAAACCTTTCAGCAATATGTGTGGCAACTATTAGAAAGGTAAGAAAGCAATGTCTTTTTTGGGAACGTAGCTATAAATTCATTTTGCAAATCATTTTTATTCAGCTATGAAACATAAGAAAAAGCTCAAAGAAAATAAAATGCAGTTCATTCATACCAAATGTCCATTGAATGCTTAGTTCTGTGCAAGCAATATAGAAAAGCATATACTCATGTAAGTTTTAATKGCAGTTTTAATGCCTGAAAATGCAATATTAGTGTTGATTAAGAAATAACATGCTTATGAGATAAATTTGCAGACCAATCTTCTGCTAACTATCCCAAATATTCTTCAACCTTGTTCTGAAAACCTCATCTTGCTTACCTGTGGAAGTCAATGAAGATTTTTTTTATTTATATATAAAGAATGTGCTTTTTTTCCTGGCTGAAAAGGGCACCATCTATATGAAATCTATTTTAAAAGAAGAAAATGTAAAGAGTTGCTCAGCAGCCTCACATAACCTTACCAGTGAGCAAGGTTGTTATCGTGATTTTTTTTTTGTTTGATTTTTTTTCCTGTTATTTAAGCAGCATTGAATATCCATGCAAGATAAAGTGTAAACTAAATTAGAAACCTTAAAAAGCTCATGTGCCTCCTCGCCCCCCGCACCCCCTCCAAAAAAAAAAAAAAATTAGAAATTAGAAAAAGGAAATTTTCCTCTCTCCSTTTTGCGGTTAACTAAGGTACCCTTTACAATAGTATGCAGAAAATCTACAGGTATGACTTGTGTTTTTTGTTTGTTTTATTTTACTTGAATGTCCTTATAAGTATTGCCATTAGTATTCAGTTGTATTTACTCTTTTGAAACATGGCATGCTTTCTTTCTAGCCTTATCACCCAGTTAAAGGAATTTAATGTAAAATTTTGTTTTTCTTTACAAAGGTTTTAGCAGATGGCTATCTTATGATTGGGATTGATGGCTCAGAAGCAGCAGATGGGTCTGATTGGTTTTGTTACCATGCCACTTCCCCTTCTATTTTCCCTGTTGGTTTCTGTGAAATTAACATGATTGAACTAACTCCACCCAGAGGTACATATAGCATTCTGACCACATTTTATTTTTAATATTTTTCAGTGATATTGTATATGCTTTATGCTTTGTTTCTTACCTCAGTCTACAAAGTTCTTGTCACTTCTCAGGACTTTCCCGAGTCTGAAACAAATACTAYAACATAACTTCAAAGAAATCTAAAACAGCTACCAAGCCTTTTCATATATAAAGAGACAAACTGAATATCTGATTGAGTCACTGGCTAAATTAATTTGCTTTTGCTATCAGAACTTGAGAGRTTAACCATGAGTTGAATAGCACAAGAAATATAAATATGCAAGTCACTGTTCAGAATATGTCAGCATTTGGGAAGTTCTGGCAAGCAGAGGTTTAAAAAACACTTCAAAGAGTGTCAGACTTGGGCTAATTAATAACAATGGTGGTTAATTTATTGAAATAGCTTCACAAACTTGATTTTTGTAGAAATCACTATAGATTTATGCATGACATAATCCCTGCTGTAAGAAAAGCTGTCTGTCCACTAGCATATATGCCTACAGAAGACTCTTACTGCCTTCATCTTTCCACTTTACTATCTTCACATTTTATTTTTCTTAGTTGTGTAACAGCAGATGATAATGGTTTTCTGTGGATTTTTTTTATATTCTTRTTCTACCAGACTTCTGCTCGTATATGTTGAATGATTTTTCTAATACACAGAACAACAGCACAACAAGAAGATAATAGTTTCATAGCACTTTCCTTAGCGCATGCTAATGAATCTGTCATCTTTGAGTATGTGGAAAGTCTGCAGTTGGACAGATTTGCAGTTATTTTTCACAGTCAGCTCACTTAGTGGGTTTATAGCTAGGAAATTCATGGGCTTGTTCTCAAAATCAGAAATATAGAGTGCCTTTTTTTCTTTCTSTAAACCTGCTCACCTGTCAAGAAACAGGTGGTCCAAGATGTGATCCAACATGATAAAATATGTGGTACAACATTAGTAATTGTAGGAGGTAARGAAAGTGCATATCGGTACTAACTAGATTAGAAATAAAAACATTAAATTGATGAAATAAAGGGGAAAGAAAATTCCCTTCTATGATGCAACTTTTCCATTTTACTCTTCAAACAGTATTTACACAAGAGTAATCAAATTTTACTGCTAACACATTTATAGTACTGTTTTTTCTTGTATTGTGACAGCTTTATTCTCTATATTTATTATCCCATCTATTGCCATTTTYCATAACAGCCCTGTATTATCCACTGAGAGATGATTATAAGTCACATGCAATAATCTAAAAGTCATTTGAATGGGGAATTAACAGCTGTAAAATGATGTGCGTTAATATAGCAAATATTTTATTACTGTTACAATAGGATAGAATGGCCAAAGCTCCTTAGCTCTTGAGGTATACTGTGCTGCCTAAATTGTGGCCTTGAAAATRGATTTCTTAGTTCTGATGATTGTAGAACCTTGCCCTCATGTCTCCAGTACAAGCTCTGAGAAGTTAATARAGGGACTTGTGTACAAATCGGTCTCTCTAGAGAACGATGTACAAACATGAAAAAAATTATTTATATGTGAAATTAATGTATTGGTATCTGTATCACTTGTTAGCTATCCAGCTAATCAGTTTGTGCGGATATGACATRCTTATCTCTAGGTGCCATTTCCAAATTATATTTAGCAATATGGATAGCTACCACGAAAAAACTTTTCATGCTGTTTTGGTCCATGAGTTAGAATTTGAGAGTTGATASTCTAAGCTGCTTTGAGTTACCCAAAGTAAGAATAGTTCTATGTGGGTTTTTTTGCAAAATCAAGAGAAAGCAAAAGCTGAGTATATAAAAAAGTGCTGTAAGTTACCCTATTATTGCTATTTTAACCTTATTATTTAAGTTTGAAAATATTCATGCCTGTTCTCACCAGTCTGTTCCTAACAAATCAAATTTTTCAATAGGGGAGCTCTTTCCCCACAGGAAAGACGCTGGATGTGCTTAATTACATTAATTACATGATATGTTCTGGGTGATTTGTGTGGGGCAATGTAGAGATCATGGATCTACATGGACAGAAAACTTCAAGTATTAAAAAAAAATAGTTTTAATGTTAAATGACACTTTTTGTATTAGAAGTTCTTTCATCTTGATTGTTGCATCGAGCTGTGTCTGGTGGGCTGTCCTTGTCCCTTAGACCAAAGCTCAGAGTGGTGGAAGTTTCTGATATTAATATCTTGTTTCTTTGTCATCTTTTTAGCAGTAGCACAGTGCCAATATACTATTCTTGTAGATTTTATTTATAAAGCTAGCAGTTGATTTTTGAAAATGTTTAAAATTCACAGGTTATGCAAAACTCCCTTTCAAATGGTTTGACTACCTCAGGGAAAGCGACTCAATAGCAGCACCTGTAAAGCTCTTCAATAAGGTAATAAACATCATACATGTGTATTTAGAATCATTTTTGTATTTTCTTTAAAGCTCTGTCTGTATACATCATGGGATTGACCCATTTTGTTTTGTACAACTTTAAAAACTAAGACTAGAGTGTTTTCTGAAGGAACAAGTTTGGTGTATTATGTTTGAATGTTTCTGAAATTTTAAGGAAAAAAGGGACATTTGAAACTTCATAAAGGACACCTTAAATTTTTCTACATTAAGTTGACTGAAACATTGGCTTTGATAGTGTGCTTGAATGGTTCTAATTAGCATGCTTATTTCCTGATTTCTACCCTTTTGATGTGTTGACCTTTCTAGGAAGTTCCAAACCATGGGTTTCATGTTGGAATGAAGCTGGAGGCTGTAGATCTAATGGAACCTCGCCTAGTATGTGTAGCCACAGTAACTCGCATTATCCATCGCCTATTGAGGATACACTTTGATGGATGGGAAGATGAATATGATCAGTGGGTGGACTGTGAGTCTCCAGACCTCTATCCAGTGGGATGGTGCCAGCTAACTGGATATCAACTACAACCTCCAGCACCACAAAGTAAATTTCATTTTTGTGACTAGCATAGTAGTTACTTTCTGGTCCTTATTATTCTGTGATKTGTCCYAACTTCATTCTATTTTATTTTATTCATTTTATTTTAYTTTCCTTTTTCTTTTCATAAAAAGGTCAGAAGTCATATGAAAAAGAGAACATACTCTTGCTGTTGCGTAGAAGTATATGGTTCTAAGCTCTTCTGTTAAAGTACTTCTGGGCATTTCTGTGGCCATCTAAGGTTTTTCTGTTTTTATTGCCAGGGAAAGTTTACTTTGTCCTGGAGGGGGAAAAAGAAATGTACTGATCAGTTCTGGATAATATCATTTAAGAACTTCTGTTGCTTTAAGATTGCAAATGTATATGCTTTTCATACTAAGTTTGATGGAACTCGGCATGTGCATAGAGTTATTCTTGTGCAAGATATGTGATAACAGGTAACTGTATTTTGGTACCTGTTAATAGGGTTATAGTTAAAATAGAAGGAATTTTCCTCAGAAAAGTTATTCTTCCACTTTCAGTCATTAAAGCTACTACACGGGATAGAACATCTCCTTAACACATCTGAAGTGCTTTTCCAAAATACCAAGCTTTAATTCTGCTTTTTAATTTTTTTTGCAGCATCAAGAGATAGCCAGTCAAGTTCATCAAAACAGAAGAAAAAAGCTAAGTCACAACAGTACAAAGGACATAAGAAAAGTGGGTGACAAAATACTATTTGCATTTTTATTCCTGTTTTAAGAAGTTTGTGGTCTCTCCCTAAGTCCCTATTTGGAAGTGTTGCTTGTGTTTAAAATAGGTGTTATGGTTAAAGGTGCAGTATGCCATAAAAGGACCTTCCTAATTAACTGAGAATATCTGTTTTTTATAACTTGTGACAGAGTTGATATTGTTAAATATATTCCATATGAATTGTAGATGGATAAATGGTACAGTATTTTTGATATTCAGAGATTATTTTAGTTATGGAATATATTGAATAACTGGGTATATTGCCTTATACAAGCTGCTCAGGTATCAGTTAACACAGTTTTACCTCTCTGCTTTTAGTTATTTTTAACAACTGTAGAAATAATCAAGTTATTTGGATCAGAAAGAGAAGCAKAAAATTTAAGGCATTATCTTGCTGCTACCCAGTCTCTTTCCTTTTGAAAACAAAGTGGCTTGTTTGCAAGTTTTCTAGGTGAGAGACATCCGTGGGAAGCTGACAATAAATAGCATTGCTTTACATGACTATTCTTGTCACAGTACAACATAGTAGAGACTGTTGTTTAGGAATCTGAGCTTTATAACAAAGCTACTCAAATTCTTTRCATAGTAATTGTTTCCCTCAGGAAACAATTCCTTGAAATTCACAACTGATTTGAACTTTAATTCCCTTCATATTTTCATTTCCATGACTGACTGTTTAAACCAGAAATCTGTTATGAGTGACTCAAAGGGAGTAGAAGCAGCCAATTCAAGAGGACATAGTGCCTTCTCCTATCGTTCTTCTCCAGAAATGAGATCCATCTGTTTTTTCTCYGCTGAGCAATATTGTAGTTTCATAAAGCAGTTCTATTCCAAGTGATTTTAAGATTTCTCCAATAATTTGGCAATTACGAAAGGTAGCTGCCTCTTCAGTCAAGAGCAGCAGCAACCTTGCAACCATTGCTTGGAAATTGTGTGTTGAAGAGTTGAAATGGTAATCAAGAACACAAAGAGTAAACCTATATCCTTATGCTAAGTTCCACAGCATTTTTAATGGTTTAAATTGTTCTTTTTTACAAGAATCTCCTAAAAGGAAATGAACTCATTACAAATGTGAGGGTTTAAATTGTTCTTTTTTACAAGAATCTCCTAAAAGGAAATGAACTCATTACAAATGTGAGGATTTTTTTCTGTTGCATAAGAATGAATAGTTTGTCTTGATGGGATTTGATGCTCAATATCAAGACAGCCTAACTGTTTAGCATGTTTGGAATATCAAGCCTCACTGACTTATTCCCGTTGTGTTTTYTTGAAAGGGATGGGGAGTTGGGAAGAAATTGCTGTATTTATACTAGAGATATATGGAAGAGATCAGCTGCAGAAAGAGTTCTATAATCTGTCATCTTGACTTTGTGCTGCTTCTAAGACAAATTACTGGTTTTTTTTAATAGAACAGCCTGGGGCACAATCCAGTCTACAATTGATGCTGAAAGTAATTTTGCCCTCAAATCAATAAACCTAGCTGAAGATCTTTTTAACCTTCTTTAATGTAACRTTAGGAGAGATCTTATGTTCTACAGTAGAATCTGGATCATCTGATTGACTTATTGAGACCTCTTTCCAGAAAGTTTCGTTGCTGTGACTGCCTTTGACCACTGCTTTTGTGTTGAAGATTTCTAAACAAATGTGGGAAGAACATACTGTCAAGCTAAATAATTTCATAATAAGCTTTAAACACACTTTAGGAAAAGAGTTTAAATGACTCTGAAGGGCATTGTAAAGTCTGATTAAATAGATCTAGTGCTAGACTGAATAGTAGTAGGAGTTGAAACAAAGGTACCTAAGATAACCCTTGCCTAAACCTTAGAGTAAATGTCTGTRGACTGATGCTGTTTTCCTTCGAGTATATGCTATAGCCAGGCTTTTACCTTGTCCCTCTCCTTCCATACCTCGACAAAAGTTTCTTAATCTCTTTGGTACTGCACCAGTGACAAAGACCATGGAGAAGAATATCTACTGCCATAGGAAGGTGGTTTGTTCCAGGGTGACTAGTTGTTTATGTCTGCCCTGAAGCAAACTTGTAATATGGAAMGGGTAAGAACTGAGCCAACTTCTTCTGTTGATTCAGTACTAAGAAACCAAGTTAATGTTATTTATCTAGAGGAGATGAAGACCTCTTCATGGAAATATCTTATAGTTGGCTGCCTCCTACATGTTCTAAATRGATTATAGCAACAGAAGTGCTGAGTCACAGGAAATAATTTGTTGTCATTACTGTTTGAAATGCCTGAATACCTTGATTTGGTGTGATTCCTGAAATACAGAGAACAAAATAATTCTATTAACAGATGCTTTTGAACCAGAAGACCATACATAGAGGAGTAGAAATCAACCAGCACGCTACYTGGCCTAGCCTTCAGTAAGCCTCAGTTCTCAGTGAACTGTCTGAGTTACCTAATGCACTTTAACCCAAGCGTTTATTTTAGTTTGACTTGATGTTTAGAGAGGAAGATACCAGTTGGGAAGAAACCTGTCAGTTTGTCCAGCCTACCCATGACAGGTGGGGTGCGGAGGAGCTTCTCTGGTGATGAAGAGTTGACTCCTCCTCCGTATCGAACCCTGCCAGCACAGACAGCCCCGGAGGCCTTCCAGCCTCCCAGGACTAGCCAAGAATTCAGTCCCAGCCTCAAAACAGGTAACTAGCCACCTCCATCTCTGTTACTGCAGAGGGAAATGATGGACAGGGTGGGCATGTAAGCATGGATGGAACATGCAATATGCTGACTCATGAACTCTTTCTTTTTTCTTCTCCTTTTAATTTTTGTTTCCCCCACGCCTTTTTTCTTTTTTTTTTTTTTTTCTCCCCCTCTTAGAGAGCTTTTCATTCTCACTGATGCACCCCATCACTGAATCAATCTTAGGGAAAAAGGATTCCAGCCTTTTCAGACCTTTGTCTGAGGCCAGATTTCTGTAGTGCACAAAGGCAGTGTGGAGCTGTAGTGATTTGAATTACAAAAAGGCATTGATTTGTACTGGTAATGTGGGATTGAGAATATCTGACGTGAGCAGGAACTTAGTGTGAATTCTGTCCTTTTGCAAAAAAAGAAATACTATAAACACAGAGGGTAGAGGGATCTTTACCTTTTTGTCAGGGGAAAACGCATTAAAGATTTTGTTGATTCATAATGATGAGCAGATTATAACTTTAAGGTTTATGTAAGAAAGGTTTGTGTAATGTAAACCTGGATTTTTAGAAGTCCCTTTCAAGGAATGATAACTTCTCTTCCCTATTCCTGATAYGAAGGCCACTGACTATGATATATTCAGAACACAGATTCTCTTGTTCGTATATTATCTTTCTATGTTATAGAACATTATAACCCACCTGCCTTCTTTGGACCCAGAGGACAGATGTTGACTCTTCTTTGCATCCCTCAAGGTTTCTCAACTTACCTTGGTTTTTGGAGGTTCAAATACTGTCGTATCTCTTTAGGGATGAGTTGAAACTAAGAGCTGCACTGATTTTGTACAAGTATTTGAAGTTAATTATTTTTTATTTCATCTAGCACAGCAGCTGTAACAGTAAGGCATCTGTACACTTTTCTTCTGAAGTCAGCTTTATGTCAATGTCTCTTACAGAGTTCTTGAACGAAGGCAGAAGCATTATATAGGAAAGAAGGTTCTCAACTGCATTTTCTGCACAACTTTTCTTCTTTATATATATAAAAAATATATATTATATATCTTTTAACCTTTCAACAGCGCTAATAGGGGATAAGGAAGGCATAGCCCAGATGTAATTGTCTCAAAATGCATTTGAGATGAACCAAAAATCATAGACTGCATGTGTATTCTTCAGCATATCACAGTGCCTCCTACTTTAATAGTCRCCACTAGGATATATGCACCTTGCAGGAGATTCCTTATGGCTTTGAATGAAAATGGTGAAAGACTATTGATTGACTATTGACARGCATCTAATCTAAAACATTTATTGGAGATCTTAGGCTCACCGAGGAGCTTTTTCCACTCTTACACCATCATCAGTGTAGGAGACTTCAGTGATGCTTCATCATGTCTGGAAGAAGCATTCTTGTTCAAAGTCATGCCCTTTTCTTCACCTACAGAGTCTGAGTCCTGTGAAGTGATCTTTAAAGTAGATGGTTTCGTATARCTACCGCTGAACCATTGCTCTTATTGCCATAATGATGTTCCTGGGAGCAGGGAATGACATCAAACAGTTTTTCTTTGTCTCCATGCAAAACATGGAGGCACTTAAAAAGAGATTACCTCTCATGTYTCTGTCCCTTTGCTTAGAAGATGATCAGTCAGATGACTTCATAAGACTTCTTATTTTTCTTACAAATAACCATTTGGTTGTATGTTTGTTGGTAAGCTTTTCTTAGTAAGAGTTTTAATTAGTAGCTGAATAGTAGGGACGAATGAGCTGAAGTATCACTAAATATCTAAATGTAAGAATTCAGGTTCTAATTACCCAGATGCAAGCCAAATTGTGAAGCCTGCACTTGCTCTCATACAGCTCTTGTTCTTGCTCCTGCAGAATTAAATACTAGGGAAGAGAAGGAAAGACGCATGCCTGGTAGAGTTTAGGTGATATTCTTAACTTCTGTGTAGTAACCAACTATGTTTCTTATTGTTTAGACAGCACCCTTGTTGTCCTAGACAGAATGAAGGAGACAGGGCATTTGATGAGAGTTGGGTATGAGGCAAGGAGAGGTGAAAACAAGCAAGTGATTTGGGACCAAGCAAATGGGGAGGAGGCATCCATTAGATAAGTTAGCAGAGATACTTTGGAGATACTTTTAATATCTTAATTTTGGAAACTTTTTTGTGTTTGGCGGAAGATATATTATAGAACCGTAATAAAAGAATAACCAATGCTTTGTAATTACAATGGGACTACTAATAGCAACGAGTTATAGGTTTTATTTTTAGCTTTCACTGCATAATATTTCTGCATTTCAAGAGACATTAGTATGCATATAAACATCAAACATAARTATTCAGTAGCTATAAGCTTCAATATTTTTCTCATTCATTTGGACATAGAGAATCATTTATTTTTGTATAAATCAACCTTTTAATGTGGGTACTGCACCTTTAATGAAAATATTGACATATTTTGTTTTCAGTGTGCTTTTCATATATTTTGCTCATTTTGATAATTATCACTATTCATTAAGAAATTTGGAAGGTAACTGTGACATTACTGCTATTCATAACATCATTCTTTTTATGTCTTAGATCTCATTTCTGTTTTCTTTTTACAAAAGAAAGAAAGAAGATTAAAACTACAGGGGAAAAAAAAAAGATGTTTTGCTTGAGTGAAAACTGATCTTTGGAATCTTAAAATTTTAATGATGTGTTGGGAAGTCTTTACCCAAGTTCTTTCTTGTCAGCTAAAAGATTGTTTAAAGCTAAATGTGGATTTGTAGATTACAAATGATCAGTAGTTATTTTTACCTGGCTAAAAGTAAACAGTAAGTAAGCTAAAGTGTAAATGGTGAACTAAGCAGTGTCTTTTGGGTGATACTTTTGGGTGATACACTGTCAGTTACTATCTTAGAGTTTTTAACTAATAACTTCTTGCATGGAAGGCCTCTGCAGAGGATATTTATGTTCTTGAAATCTATTGTTCAAACACAATAATATTAGAGTAGAATTTAATGTTTCATTTAAGGTCAGAAAACATATACTATTTGTGGGATCTGGAGTCTTAAAAGAAGAATTGTGTTCCACATTTTAATAAGAAATTTGGAAATTTGAGATCTGTTTTTAAATCCCACTAAGTACATTTGAGGGAATTTTGTTCATGCTTTGAATTTTATGGTTCTTTAATGTTCATCTTTTAGTGACTTCGTTGCAGCTGAAGGAGGAGTTGCTAGATGGAGAAGAGTATAGCTTCCTTCAAGGAGCATCCGATCAGGAAAGTAATGGATCTGCCAGTTACTACATCAAACAAGAACCATAAAGGCGGAGCTTAAAGTGAGGAGCAGAGTATTGGTGATAGGAAAAGAGCCTTTCTCCAAGACTGACTGATGTTGTTCCCACTTCGGCAGGACAGTTTGGACGGCTGTATCCAGGGCACTTTGCTGACTGTAGATGAGTTACGCTCGAATCTGAATTTTTTTGGAAGGGTGGGGAAACTATTTTAGTGAAAAAGATTTTTCAATTTATTAAAAACAAAAATGGACACTTTTGTGTTGTATTTGAAGCTTTTGAAAGAATTTTGTAATATTTTCAAGTTCAGATTTATTGTGCATTATTAACAAGAACTGAAATTCTAATTTTTTGGTAAGATTAATTAGCAGGATTGTGGGAAACTGTTGGAGGAAGATGTAATTGCAAGTACAAATGAACTGTCATAACAAATGAACCTTTTTGGTACAAGTTGGGAGACTTTTAGACTCTTGTGAACTGCACTGGTCACGCCTCTGATTTTTATTGTGAAAATAAGGAATTTAAGCCCTAATTTAGAGGCATGAATTGTAGGTGGGAGATAGTTCTGTAAAGCTCTACTCAGTGAGTAGCCCCAGTTGCAATGGAGCCATCACATGAGAGAGATTTTAACTTTTCAAGATGTTTTTATTTAGTTAAAATACTTTTTTTTATATAAAATTTTTTAAATAAAGTTCTTTTGGGGTCTGATTCAGTGCCCATTAGTATCAGTAGCCTTGTCTCCATTGACCGCTGTGGGCACTGCATTGGGACTCTTAAGCTCTTGTCTGTACATGAATGTCTGTAGTCTTGGAATGCTCCAGCAAATGTTTACAGAACCCTATGCCAACTGGACCTTCAGAAAATGCCCCCATTTGGGAGATGAGATTCAGCTATGAATTTAGTCTGGCGAAGAAACTAGATGGACAATAACTCAGGCCTGTCTTGGTAATGAAAAAGGACTTCTGAGTGTTCTTTTGATTTATTTTTTTCCCTTCAGGAAGACCTAGATGCTTTCTCACCGTCTTAGGTATTTATTTCTCATCTTTGTCGTGTTCAAAACTGATGTTCCACATGGTTCCAGGTGAGCGAAAAAGAGCCACGCATTACAGATGAAAAAAATAGTTCAGTTCTGCAGAGCTTGCTGTCTTTTTGTTGCTGGGATGGTGTAATATGGAAGTTAAGATTTGAGAGAAAATACACTTGTAAACGGCRTCTGTTCATTTTTAGAAATCCTTGCATCTCGGTTCAGGTATCTCTTAGCACCACCTGCTTGACTGTCCATATGTTCTTTTAAAGGCAAAAATCATGCAAGAGAGTAAAAATGACTAACAGTAAAATGTGAAGTACTTTAGCTTGAGCTGTTAATGACTTGGATTTTATCCTTCCATATTTTTAAAACTTTTTACACTTTTGTAGGTGGCTTCATGAAGTTGATTAGCAGAATGTTTGATCAGCTCTGCAGAGCTGTGGCTGGAAAAATGTGCATCAAGAGCTTAAGCTTTTACCAGTAAGGTTCATTAACTAAACTCTCAGGAATTAACTGCATGTTCTGTAAGTTCTTCTGGGTCTCAGCAGGTCCCCTTCAGAGCAGTACARTGAGCATCTGACTCTTGACCATAGGTTAGGGCTTAAAAAAGAAAAAAAAGTTAATCAAATGATTAACTTCTGTGTTCCTACAGCCTATGAAATGCTTTAAGGATATCAACGCACAGAGCCCCAGGAGATCATTTTTCTATATTGTTGTTTGAGCTTAAAAAAAAAAGGCATAGAAAGTTGAAAACCAGCAATTTGATTCCCCACCCCTACCCCCAYGTAACATATTGCTCTAACTTTGGTACATCGTATTGGTAATATGCACAGGTTTACCTCATTCTATGCAAGAGGGGTTAATTATGTAGTTTTGTATTTACTACTGGAAGTACAAATTGTCCTGTATAGTGTAGGAATGTCTGGAATTCTTTTCTCCCTGACTGGTAAAATTTCTTTGATGATGACCACCTTTTGACAATAGTTTCTTATATTGACACAATCTGGTTATCAGGTTATAAATATCTGTAAATTCAGGTGGTAAAGATATTTAGTGCTCTRACATTGCCGCAGTAAAAGGAATCTGTCAGTGTTGGTAGACTTCAAATGCATTCTCAGATTCTTGCCAGACCATTACCTTTATTTTAAATAGCCTGGGCTGGAGGATAGCCAATCGTGTAGCATTGATAAAGAGCAATGTAATGGTATTTTTGTGAGCCTTTATTTACCTGGGCTTTCCATTTAACCCACTGAGAGCAGGCTGGCAGGTTTTGCCCCAATTGGTTTGTGTTGGTAAGCACATCACTGTTGAGTTTTGAACTGGGCAATTTGCAGATGGTCCCAATCAGCTGTGACAGGTTGGCACAACTTGGCCTTCTTCTAAGTCCTCTGCTTTAACTAAGCATCATTACTTAAGTAGAAACACTACTGCATAAGTTTGTGTTTCCTAATATGAATTTGGCCTGGAAAACTAGACTGTTTCCAAGTCCAGAAATCTGGATCTCTCAGCTTTGCCAGACCTAGAACTTAGTTTTCTGGTCATATCTGCTTTTTTTTTTTTTAGGCACACTCTTCAAGTGTTAAGAGGAAAATTTAGCACTTGTATTGAATAYACTTCCTGGGTTGGAGAAATGTGAGAATTGGATTTGAAGTCTGTCAGTCTTCGTAATACTTCAGAAATAGCTATTTTGTCAGCTGAACACTAACGTCTGTAAGCTGAATTGCACTCTTAAAATACCCATGCGCCTTCAGTAGGAATTGCATGCTGAGATTCTTGGATGAAATTCCGTTCGTGTTTCTGATTTCAAAATATACCTATATTGCACAGTTGTCAAGTACAGTGAAATCTGCCCTAAGCAAACCCAATAAGGAACTAAGAGAAGTCATTTGCTTTGGAGAGGTTTAAGTAAAACCTGAGCAAACTTCTGCCAGGTATTTAGAGAATAGTCTCTTAAGGCAGGTTATGTCCTGGCTGTGGTACCATAGTCTAGGCTTCACTGTATTTGTAGAGCATTAAATAACATGATTCTATAAGCATTTATTTACACTCTAAGCTGTGTTACTTGGCTAAAAGAAGAGCAAGGTGTTGGACATCTGAAATCGTTAATGGGGGTCAAATTAATTTCAGTATTTGGCATAGCAGGTTTTTACAACCATGGGGTAGTGCAAGTCGCATCTTRCTTTGCATCTGCCCTCCTTTATTGCTCAAAATCTTTCTGATTTTTATGTTATTTTAAATACAACTCTTTAACCGTTTCCTTGCTGCATCTGAGGAAAGCTAAAGCAGTTATCAATTTCTTCTTCTACGGATACTAACACGGGTTTCAGTGTTTGTTTGTTTTTATTATTGTTGTTTTATGTGATGTGAATACCCTCTCCCGTCAATATTTGTACAATGGTGCTAATATATTTGGTAACAATCCTTTATTGGGAAGGGATTTTAAAAACTGTGATTTAAACTGAATTTTTCTTCCTTTTAATTTTCATATTTAAGAAAAGCCACAACTGTTTATACAAAATGGCATCACCTTTGGCCCCTGGGAGGTATGTTGGGGCGGGAATCAAGATAAAACAAATGGGGTTTTTACATCATTTCTGTATGTATTTGATATATAGATCAATATCTGTACAAATTTAATCTTTTATTTTCTTGGTAATTTGTGTGGTCAATGAGAGAGAGTATTTAAAACTTTCTCATGCAATGTACATAACTAAGTAAAAAAATGCTTTTGGAGAAATTAAATGTTACTTTCATTTTTATGAGACTGCAGATTTTCAGCATGGATGTGAAAAAAAGCATTAAAATTATAACTTTGTGTACAAGATGAAAATAATTCACTAAATTTGCCTTTTTTTACACAAAATAAAAATGTTAAAAGCCTATTTATGAAGTGATTGTTCTCTTAAATGACACTGGATTTTAACACAAGTCCTTCTACGTGGGAGCATGCTGCAGTCATCACAACTTTTACTGGGCTTTTCATCACAAGAGGCCCCTTTCAGAGTGAATGCAATACACAGAATTAGGTTTTATCATCCCATTTATTTGACAGTTCTAAAAATGACAGAGATAACCGTGCTGATAATTGCTCCCAGATCAACAGCTGGAATGAGATGATGTATTAAGAAGGCACAATTCACTGTGGAAATATTTTACTCATAGATCCAGTCGTGTGCGCAGGATTTGTAGTCAACAAGCTCTGCAGGTTTGAACCACAGGTTGATCTCCTTCTGTGCACTTTCTACAGAGTCACTGCCATGAATGATATTTCTGAGGGGAAAAAAAAAAACACACAACACTAAAAATATGCCTTTAGGAAGCTTTAGTAGTTTTCTAGCTGCAGCAATCTAGATGAAGCAAGACTACTAATTTCAGGTACAGTACTCAACCAACTATAACTAAGGAAGCTCAGCAGCTGTGACTAAGGCTATTTTGCCACAACCAATGCCACTGACTGGTCTTACATTAAGCTCTGAAGAGTAGCTGTATTTCAAATTWAAAAAATCGTGATTTGGACCAAGCCATTTTCTTAAGTAGCAGTTAAGAATCTTGACCTGCAAATAAAACATTATCAGACTAGGATTTTTAAATCTGTCAGCAACCTCAAGCATCCAGAACAGCCTACAGCTGACAACCGAAGTCCCTGTTGACAGCACGCTAAGCGAGGACTTTACCTTCCTACTTGAATGCAGAAGTCGCCACGGATGGTACCAGGCTTAGAATCTGCAGGGTTGGTTTCCCCGAGCATTACTCGCCCAGTTTTAACCACGTTCAGTCCTTCCCATACCTTAAGGAGAAAAAAAGAAGATAAAACCTATGAAGGCATGATTCAAGAGCTGTAAGAACTCATCAGGAGGTATGTTCTCATCACTACAGGTGCTGGTACTAAGGCTTGGTGATGGTTTTTCAGGGGATATATTCAGAACAGCAAAACAAGATAGGTTTCAGTGGGAGACTGCAGCCTACAAACTCACTTCCTTCCCATAACAGAGGGTTCTCTGATGGAGAAGACCAGATTTTAGTAWTTGGTTTAACAAAAGCTAAGGATTAATACGTATCTTATGCACAGCACTTCCTTATTAATAAGCAGTAATTTCTCAAATTAGGCTGCCTGYATTTTAATATTGTTTTCTTYTGMCAGTCTWTCAAATCACTGAGGGGTCACTGAGRGGGGAAGTGTTTTTATAATTAACGGAGTGTTTTAAAGTAATATGCAGAGAATAATACAAATAAACACAAGAAAGCAGGCTTTAAGAAGGGGCCCAGCTGCTTACCATGGCCACAATAGGGCCAGAGTTCATGTATTTAACCAAACCGGGGTAGAAGGGTCGGTCTTTCAGGTCAATGTAATGTTGCTTCAGAAGATCTTCAGAGGCCTTTAGAAAAAGGGATGTGAKGTTAAATACAAATAGATGAACATAAGCTGATACAACTCAAAAGACTGCAGCTTGGATTTGCTGCCTGTTGAYGKTAGGGGCAGTTGTCTTCCAAACYCSCCTGGCTGCCACTCTGTGCCMCGTATTATAGAGATCCCTGCTGGAGCAGATSATCTTTCGAGGTCCTTTCCAACCTGAACTGGTCTATGGTTGCAATGCCATTAGAAGAGGTAAAAAMCAGGGTCCCCACTGCAGCACTGAGGTGCCCCCCGCTCCTTCCCCCTGTGCAGGGAGYTCCTTCCACCCCCGGGTTCGGCCTYGCCGCAGTGCTCAGCACCGGCTGCSGGAGGATCCCGCTGCCCCCGTAACCTTGCAGTCAAGGTCACTGCAGCTCCCTCGCCATGGGGATGCATTAAACCCGCATCGGGGCGGACTCTGTGTCCTGGTGGGCAGCGACCGCCCGAGCTTGGGTGCGACAGGAGGCAGCGCGTGGGCGAGCAGCCATGAGGGGCCCGACCCCCAGGGCACCGCCCGCGCCGTGAATGGCGGCCAGGGGCGGCCTCGCGCTGCCCCGCGGCGCTCCGGGCTCCAGGGCAGGGCAGAGCGCGGGGCCCGCGGCGCTGCCACTTACGTGCACGAACTTCATGGCGACGAGGCGGAAGCCCTTCTGCTCGAAGCGCTTGATGATCTCGCCCACCAGCCCCCGCTGGACGCCGTCGGGCTTGATGGCGATGAAGGTGCGCTCGCAGTTGGAGGCCATGGCGCTGCGGGGACCCGCACCCAGCGTGAGGCTCCCGCCGCCGCCATGGCGGCCCCGCTCCACGCGGCACCTCCCGCCTCCCCGGCCGCCGCTCCCCRGCTCCCGGCCCCGCTCCCGGCCCGGCCCCGGGCTCCCCCTCAGCGCGGCCCGCKCCTACCCGCTAGAGTCCCGGCCGCGCTGCAGCCACCGCAGCGAGACACGCAGAAAGAGGAGGAGGAGGGAGAGGAGGAAGGGGAGGTGGCGGCCGCCCCGGAACCCCGCCCGGTGCAGAGGAGGGGCCCGAGGGCGGTGGCTCCCGCAGCTCCCTCAGGGGAGAAAACGAGAATTTGGGGACATTAAATCAGTGCCCTCCATCCCGCACTGAGCACGCGAGCAGCGGGACCGCGGCTTCTCGGCTTGCAGATTTCCATGAGGAATGTGAGCCCTTGGAAACACTGTGTGCAAGGAAACGTAACGTCCCCCCTGCTTTGTTTCTTGTTCACAGCTAGCGACTGCCCCTTGTAGGACGTTTCGGCGAGGATTAATAATCTCCAGCTAGAATCAGACACCTCTAGYGAAGTATCTTTATTATGAATGCATTTCTTTACAATTAAAAATACTGCGAGATTCACTTCTAAAAAAAACTTACTCAGGAGCAGCTCCCTTGGGAGTTCCAGCTATTAAGCAAAGAGCGCAGGTGAGAACGTGGTTGACTTGTCCTCGTGGTGGCTGTTGGGTCCGGAAAACAAACACGGCCCTCGCTCCTTGTGCGGGGTCCGAGGGCTCGCCTCCCCTCAGCCGTTCTTGTGCATTAATCTTCTTTTCTCATAAATGGGCATTTCGAAAAGCCTATTGAYCCTTCCTTAAAATGCTAAATCCCATGTGGGGAAACACACAAATGAGYTGAAACTGTGTCAATCTAGAGAGGAGTTCTTGCTTTAAGCAAACGTATGCTCTGTGTACAGTAACAGCACCTTTCAGAGAGAGAGATAAATAAGCTCGTTTCTGTAGTTATTCTGGCATGGGAAGGGSTTAGCTTGACTTCTTAACATTCAAAATCTTCAATATTTGGGAATGCTGTCAGTGTATCTAGATACCACCAGCTGTTCCCTAACACTTTAACAAAGTAATGAAATTGTAGCACAGAGTCATTTGCATACGTTTCTATTTACTAGAATATTCTCTTTTGCTACAGGGTATTTTGGGAAAATACATGCAGTCTATGTTATTCACAACGATTGTTTGCTGTGTTTTAATTTTCTTTCATGCTTAAAAGCAGCTGCAAAGCTTTGTAACACAATCCCATCTATAAGTTGACAGCTTTCTAATCAAAGCAGCTGCAAACAGTGTTTGTATTTAATATTCACAACAGAGGAATAGCACTGATTTTTGAGACAGTCTTTAAGAAGGGCTCTGAAATAACTACAGGGGAATAGTTCTATGTCAGTAAGGATATCAGGAGATGGAGGCTCGGTTTTAGTCATAAATCCATTCATGAGCACAGCTTCTGTAATCAACGAGTTCTTCAGGAGTGAACCACAGATTGATCTCGGTCTCAGCACTTTCTACAGAATCACTTCCATGAATGATGTTTCTATAAAAAGAAGAATTAGCAATAGAAGTAGTAGTTCTTAGGAAACTCAAAGCAAACATCCTTTCTGAAGCAGACTCCATCATGGAGGAAAGTCATAAGCAATTATAAAGTAGCAAGAGGCACCAAGCGTATAGCCCAAGCTTGCTTGCTTCTGACAACAGGGAAGAAAGAATACATCTCCACTTGTACCTTTAGATACTAAYAAAGCCCTGGAGAAGGGCAGCTCTGGGCACACAAGGAAGGGTAGAGCAGAGTTCCTATATATATCATGATATACTTTTAGGCCTTTTATTAGAAAAAAAGCATTTTAACTTTAAACGGTTACAAGAAATTCAAACCATACCTGCCAACTTGCACGCAGAGGTCACCACGAATAGTGCCAGGCTTTGAATCAACTGGATTAGTTTCCCCCAGCATCACTCTTCCAGTCTTAATGACATTAAGACCTTCCCACACCTTAAAAAAAATAAATGAGATTATAAAAATCTTAGTGGTATCTAAAGYAGCAAGAGTTAATACCGTTCAGAACTACCGAATGCTGTCCATCATGGCATAGCATAAATCACCGTCTGGATGTTCCCAGTGGCAAGACACGGGATATCTCCAATTTTTCAGACAGACATTTCCAACTGCAGGTGCAGSTCTCCCCTACCCCACTCCCTCTCTGCACAAACCCTTCCCCGCCAAGGATGGGAAGGTACCACCTTTCCACCCCAACAGAATGAACAGCCTTCCAAAGCTTCCTTATTTGGAAGGCGAGGCAATTAAACATTATTTTTYGTAGTTGAGCTTCATGGCTAGAAACTCACCATAGCAACAATCGGTCCAGAGTGCATATACTGCACCAGCCCATCATAGAAGGGCCGGTCTTTGAGGTCGATGTAGTGCTCTCTCAGGAGGTCTTCAGAGGCCTGCGAGAAATGGAGGGGGGAAAAAGCTGACTGTAAGAATGGAAGAGCATAGGCAAGTGAGACGGGTTAACAGAGTGGGGGCTTGAATCTTAAACTAAGATTCTTAATTTTAAATCCTAAAACAGGCAGGTACTTGAARATTCATCATTTTTAGCAACTTCCTAGAAACACATCTGGTATTTGGAATTTGAACAGTTCGTTTTACCACAGCTGAACTCAGAAAAGCAGGTGGTTATAGGTGAACCGATGCGCACTGCAGATTGCCAATGCKATTTCCTAGACACAGGGTTCACTGAAAAGAATATTCTCTTCAGACTAAGGAGAGCAGGTTACTAAAAATAGCATGCTTAGGATGTCTAAGGCATTTAGCCAGAGCTAGAAACTGSAACTGCTCCAAAATACCCCCATCCACCACCAAAATACCATTTATGCTGAGGACCACACGTACCATCGCAGTAYGCTACCCTAAGGCTGAAGCCCCTGTGAGGAGGGGGACGCGCCARCGGAGGAAGCCTTACGTGTATTAGCTTCATGGCCACCAGTTTGAAGCCCTTCTGCTCGAAGCGCTTGATGATTTCCCCCACCAGGCCCCGCTGGATGCCGTCAGGCTTGATGGCGATGAAGGTGCGCTCCGAGAYGCCGGCCATCGCCCTGCCGGAGAAGCGGGGCAGGTTCGTGAGTCGCGAGCCGGCGCCGCGTGTAACAGCAGCTACTCCCGTGGTTAAACCAGCGCCATGCGAAGGCTTTAGCTCCCGCGCTGCCCCGGTGCCGGATCAATGGCTGTGCGAGGGAGGCCAAGGCCGGAGCTGGCTGCCCCGTGCAGGGAGGAGCAATTAAGGTTAAGCCAGAAGAGCTCCAAGCAGGATGGAGAAGCAGAGGTTATTGCTGAGCTGGACGGGCGCTCCTCGGGGCTATCTTGGGCTTCTCTACTGCTCTGCTCTACGGATGTTGTGGAGGTGCATACATATATATATATATATATATAATGTACACAAATACACAGGCACACATGCATGGGCATGAGGGCAGCGGTCCCCCTTCCTGCCGCCCGCCCCGGCAGCCCCGCGCTGACCCCCCGCGCTCCCACCTCACCTGCTGGCGGCCGCGGGCGGCTCTGGCAGCCTCCGGGCTGCGGCCCCAGCCCCGGCTTAGCCGCCCTAAGCCGCCTCCGCGGGGCCGCGCTCCCTGCCGCGCCGCCATCTTGGCGCGCCGCCATCCCGAGCGCGGCCCACTCGTCGCCATGGCGACGCCGCGGCCTCCCCGCCTGCAGGGGGCGCCCGGCGGGAGGGCCCGAGGAGGCGCCGCGCCTGGGGAGCCGCTGCCGGAACCAGGGACGGGGCCGGGGCCGCGTCCTGGCCGCCGCACGTTGGGTGTCCCGGGCCCGGCCGCCGCTCCTCCCGCGCGTCCCTGCAGCCTCCCCGCCATTCCCCGCCTCGTTACYTTCCCGTGGCCGCGCGACCGGAGCCGCTAATCCGCTAAGGGGATTGGAGCCCGCCTTGCCTTCTTACTCCTCCTCGGTGGCCACGACGGACTTTTTTTACTTATTTATTTATTTGTTACTGTCATTATTTCCCTTTCCTCTGCACTTGGTGTCCTAAAATGTTTCCTCTGCTTTCGTAAGTTTCAAGTTCAAAAATAATTTTATTGTTTTGTACCGTCATCCGCTGACTTCCTGCTCGCTGAGTTATCAGCGCCAGGAAATGTCAGGGAATTTCCCTCTGGAGCATTTCATTCCCTGTCTGAAGTCCCTGTCCATGAGCTCATTATTAATGGATTTTTGTGAGTTTAAAGACTGACGTTCTCATATGGGATTGCTTTTCTCCACTACAATTTGTCATAATCCCAGCAAGTTAGGAAAATCCATCATGTTATCATATCATGATACGCAGAAAATAATATCTTATGTAAATCTATATGTTGACATAAGCATCAATTATATATATAATATACAACATAATATACATATATTCTGCTAGGTCATYCGTAAAAATATTTTGGATTTAGAATTCTGAGTATTTTCCTGAYGTTTCCTGCAATATTCTGCTATTTCAGTACCTCGTTATTTAAACCATTTCAGAGTTTTAATACAAACCATAGTCCTATAATCCTTACTCAGGCCAAATGGTTCTTAAAAATAGAAAAAGATCTCCAGAAACAGGATGCTTAGGGAAAAAAAAAAGAAGAATTAAGAGCAACAATAGCACATCTATTTATAGTCCTGCTAAAAYGATGCCAATTAATGATTAAAGCTTAGCACTTGCCATACGGTGGGCTCGCACTATTTGCARCTTCACGGTACATTTGCCACGTGAGCTTTTCCAAGCCTTTTAACCTCATTAAATAAGGGTCGTCTTTGTAAATAACCACATGAATAATGTCGTCATGATCCTTCATCTGGTTTTGGTTTGATTTCTGTTGCACTTGAAGAAATCAAGCACTAAAGTACTGCAAAACTTTAMAAAATTTCTTCTTCTGAGTAAGTCCCAGTTGAGCTCCTCTCATCCCAAACTCCTTCAAGACTTAATTTCCTTCCTTGGTTTATTGCAAATCAGATCACTTTCAAATAAACTGTTATTTCTAGGAATAGAGAGTAAAACTTCCCATATTATCCAGAAAATTAATTTATTTTTGAGGCAGTTTTTTCCCCAAGAGTGTGAGTGGCACTTTAGAAGACACCCCAGGCATTCAAGCAACATACACCATACTATCACATGTAGTTTGTGTTGTTTCATATGCTTGGTTAATGTAATGAAGTGGCAGACCTCTGAGGTTCCCGAATCTCCTGGTAAGCAAGCAGGATACGCTTTTAAACTTGTGCTATTTTTAACCCATTCCTGAATTTCTCATCTCACCCTGACTGCAAGGTGTATATTGTAAAGCATGATCTGAAGGATAAGACTTGTTATAATACCACTTGAAACTTGCCTGCCCAGGTATTTTTTCTAATATTTGGGGTTTTTTTTCCAATATTTTTCCAGATTAGAAACCTTTCAGGTGACTTAAAGACATTCAGGTGACTTAAAAACACGTCGCTGTTGACTTGCAGTCTGACTGCCATCGTAGTGGCGGCAGCTTGCACATTTGAGGATGGTCTAGCTCCAGCTTTGYGAAAGGAAACCACATCCATCAATTTTGCTAATAGAAACGGGATGAAAATAGAATATCCTCAGAGACCCCGTCTCTAAAAGACTGTCACCAGACACCTTGACCCATTTTTGCTGTCAGAATACATGACTTCTGAGCTAATATATGTGTGCAATTTGCCCAGTAAGTTGGCAACGACTAGAAAATCATATGTAGAGGAGAGAATCTTTGCTCCAGTTCAAGGAGGTTRGTTTTTTTTTTAATATCTTCCTTGTCTTCTGACGCTGCCTGGAGCTCCCGTCACATTATGCAGTAARGATTACTCATGATTAACGTGGCAAAGCTCGGGTTAGAAGTTCACTGCAGTTAGGTAAGGCCTACAACTTTGTCCCGGGGTCAGAACAGAGATCTCTCACGGCTTGGACTGTTTGCAGTCTTCCTGCRAGATTTATCCAGGTTCACTAGAAAAACACAAGCCAGCGACTCCTCCCTAAAGGCTCTTGGTGTCACCTGCAAATTTTATAGGGGTGATTTCTGTAAATTTAACTGAAATTTTCACTTAGGGACGTGTGAGGAAGAAAGTACGTATCATACCATAAAACAGGTTTTAGCTTGAAAGATACATTCTGGGGGCATTGTATTTAGTGACAAGCAGCTTTTGTCTCCCTTTATCATGTTTATAAACAATTTTTGTGCTTCAGTGGCCTATATCTCGGCCTCTTTAAGTAAAATTTAGCTTAGGAGGACGGTGGCTAAACAAAACTCAGGTGTAACTAATATATTGGGCTAAATATGTTGGACAAAACTCTTTTCCTTTGTTGTTCCCGCTAGCCTCCTGTGTGAAAACAAAGCACCATTTGCATTTAAAGCACAGTTAATGCCTTAGACCAAATGAGAAGAAATCCTGTGCAAGCCTCTGCTGCTCTCCAGTGGAAATCAGTGCAATCAGCATAGCTAAAGCGCCACCATTTCTCAAGCTTTTGCTTTTTTTATAATAGTCATTTCTTTTTCGCTGCGCTGCTGCTAGGCCGCCTGCCTCCTTAGCTCAACTGCATTGGAAATACGTACACTTAATGAAAGGTAGTGATTTCCCCAAAGAAATACGAATTATATGATGAACATGAGGCACTTGCAGAAACGTTCCAAYCTCTCAAGTAGATGTTTTTGGATTTACTATAGACGTGCAATGGCCCGCATTGTTCCAATGACAAAATAAATGATCCGGGATGGAACACGCTGTTCTGAAACGCAGGAAAACTGGTGCAAGTGCAACATGCTTTCAGAATTGTTACTGTTCGTGGAAACGGCATCTTGTGGTACTGGTTTATCTCGGGCCTTCTAGAAACAACGTAAGAAACGGCTTTTTCTGCGGGCAGGCGTTAGCAAAGGCAGCGAAGGAGGCCCCGCTTCGGCGCCGCGAAGCCCCGCAGTCTAGTTTAAGCTGCCAGTCATCCCTAAATAAATCGCTTGATCTACTTATGCCGCAGTTTCTGTGCGCACAATGAATAAATAATAGCGCTTTCCGGGGAGCGCGCCGCCGCCGCCCTCTCAGCCGCTCGTTAACGGCTGGCGTTAAAGCCGCCTCACGGCCCGGCGGCTGCCGCCGCTCTCAGGGGTCTGTCCGCGGGAGCCGCTCGGTGTCCGCMGGCCCCGCGGCCGCTCGCCCCTCGCCTCAGCGGCGGCCGCTCCGCCCGCGTGACGCAGCCGCGCGCGCCCCCCTCGCGCCGCCTCCCCGCGCGGCGCCGCGCTGAGGTCAGTGCCGCGCGCCGCTTCCTCCCGCCGCCCCCTCCGCGCTCGGCCGGGCTGCGGGCGAGGCCCCGCCGCAGAGGGAGGAGGCGCCCGAGCCGCCGCCGCCGCTGCCCCCCGTGAGCCGAGGCGCTCGGCCCGCAGCCATGGAGCTGGCGGACGGCGTGGTKTACCAGGAGGACCCCGGCGGCCCCGGCCCCGCCATGATGTCGGAGCGGGTGTCGGGGCTGGCGGGCTCCATCTACCGCGAGTTCGAGCGCCTCATCGGCCGCTACGACGAGGAGGTGGTGGCCGAGCTGATGCCGCTGGTGGTGGCCGTGCTGGAGAACCTCGACTCGGTGTGCGCGCACAGCCAGGAGACCAGCGTGGAGCTGGAGCTGCTGCGGGACGACAACGAGCAGCTGCTCACGCAGTACGAGCGGGAGAAGGCRCTGCGCAAGCAGGCCGAGGAGGTGAGCGGGGCGAGGGCACATCGTGAGGCCGCCCGTGATACCCAAACGCAGGCCGGGCTGTGCGGGAGCTCCTGGGCCTTGCTGGGGAAGGAGGCCAGGAGGCCTTGGTGGCCTGTGCTGAGCCAGGCGCCCTTTTCCGTGGCCCCCCTGGGCCTCCCTGCTTGCAGGGCCTCCCACCTAGCACTGAGAGTGCTCTCAAATACCCTGCTCCCAATTGCAGGGTCCCTCTAGGAAACAGTGCTGCTTTATGATCAACATGGAGTCATTTGTTAACTGCTCTGCTATTTCACTTCCCCTCTGGTCCTTCTCAGTTGCAGGGGTTTGACATTTTATTGATTTAAAGCCTTTATCGTGCGTATTGTGCAGGGCTGTTAGCCCAAGAGTCACCGCAAAGCGCGTGGGAATAAGCRCCGTCCAGGCTGCGGCTGTGCCGTGCGGGCAGGTACAGGCAGCAGCCAGCAACAGGTGGTGCAGGTTGTTCAGCGGCCCCAGCCGTGGCTTGGGCTGTTGCTGCMGAGATGGAAGGTGACAAAGAATTACCATTTACACCATTACTATTTCATGGCATACGCAGATGTGTGAAGCATCTTTTCTGGGAGGCTTTAGAGCAGCTCAATAGAAAGCAGCTGTGTGGGATACCAGCTCCTTGCCTCCCAGAACTCCAGKAGGAAATTGGATTGGCAGCATTATCTGCAGCAGAACAAACCATCTTATAAATCTATTTCCAGACTTCATGCCCTGTGCTTATATGGGTGYGTTTGACTTCAAAATTTTCCAAAAACAAGGGAGCAGCAGCACTGGAGGTGAAAACAATATTAGCAGAGAAAATTAATCTTGGACAGATTGGTTTACCTGAATGCATATCTGTATATATAATGTCTTGAAGTGAGTGAAAAATGTCAGGGTGCAAGTTGTTCCAGAGCTCTGGTAGTTTGACATAGAGCAAGGTAGTGTGAAGAGTGTTTCCCAAATGCTTAGGCCAGTAGACCCGTGTCAGTCCTTGGAATATCACACAGCGTTCCTGTCTTACACTTAGTTTGGCTGCGGTCTGGGGATTTAATCACTAGTCCTGATGCAAGCAACATGAACAATTTTTTAAAAAAGTTATTAAGAATATAAAAAAGAATGAACTGTAAATATTATCTGAACTATTCAGGAAGAAGTGAGTTCGGTTTAAAGCACAGGCAACATTTGCTGGACTGAAAAAGCAGGCCTTGGGCAGCAGAGCAGGAACCGCAATAGTGTGATGAAATAGAGTATAGTATTAACTGTGTCTTGTGGCTCTTCCGAAGCTAAAGATGCATGTGTTGGTATTTGTACCTCCATGTAATCATTGTATCATGGTAAATTAACCCAAGGAATTAAGACRACCAGCATTATGCAGTAGGAACACTATGACTCACGTGCTGCAAGACAACTTACTTTCTAAAATGCAATTAGGTTGAACACCACATTTTCACCTGTAAGTCTGAAGGTCATCTTTTTGGTGTGCTGAGCTCAACTAAGCTSTGTGTGTGTAAGCACACAGCTATAGTATGTGTAGAAAATGTCACAGATAAAGCATTTTATATACAATGACAGTTGTGTGTTTTATTCACATTTGATTGTCGCAAGAATTTTTTGAATGGTGAGGTAATGGTGTGGGTGCGGTGATGTTGCAGCAAGAGGCAGGAACCAGAGTATTTTTTTTTTTTTTTTTTTTTTTTTTTTTGTCAAGTTGTTTACTTAGTGATTTTTATTTTGTTTTTTTCCCTTTCATTTGGATTAAGCAAGCAATCATCACAAGATTTTCCACTTTACTGAGTTTAATAATCTCTCTCACCTGTTCTGACAGTCCTGAAGAAATAACTTCCCTTTGTTTACTTTGTAGGGAGTGTTTTATTTGGAATAGTATCTTGATGAATATTCATAGTTTACTATTTAAATAGGTATMTCCTTGCACCGCTGTCCTAAACTGCCGCAATCAATTCCTGTATTTTAAAAAAGTATTACCAAAGAAACAGCTGGAAAGTTCATGACTCTRGGTTTCTGATATGTTGATTGTAAAAAGCAAAGATAATCCGAGAAGGCGGCCCCAAATTTCCGAAGTAAGTAGGAGTCATAAATATCATAATTGCTCTAAAGTCCCTTGCCAACTTTCAACCTTGTTTATTTTGAGATATAGCTAAAGTAGTAGAGGAAATAGCTATTTTGCAGTTCTGCTTATAGTTGTGCATAACTTCCCACTTGGTAAATGATAAGCAGCGGGTCCTGCATCAAAGAGGGAGAGGAGGAAGGGTTTGGGATTCTGCTCTCTGGYGTGGTAATCAGTTCAGTAATTGGTTCTGCTTTCTTAGACATGAACTGGTCTTTATGTGAATGTGTGTTACAGAAGGGGCTTTACGTGGTCTCYTTTCAGCAATGTCAGCAGGGTATCGTGTGATATCATTGCGTAGTTGAACAGTTGTATGTGTGTAGGGTGGTTCCAGATCTACATCCTGTGTTGCTTTATTTGTRATCTGAGTTCATATTTTTGCATCTACTTTAGCTGTAAACCTTAAATAGATTTAAAATTGATCATATAAGGACTGCTCAATCTTGTTTTTAAGGCATTGTTTCATACTTTTATTTTTAATGGAGGTGTTTAAGAACAGGTTAGACAAACATTTCTCTGGAGTGACTTTGTTGWTCCTGTCTGGAGCAGAGGGGAAGTATTACCTGGGAGTCACCAAGCATAGTTGCTGCAGGGATCACCGGCTTGGGTGTCAGCAGTGGGCGCGTGCAGGCGGCGGCACGCCGCACATCCCGCTCTTGCGTTTCGTCACACGGCAAAATTAAGACCCAGGCAGTAACACTGGGCATTGGGGTCTAAGAGCCTTGAAACGAGAAGGCCTTTTAAAGTCTGCTSTAGCTCTACCTCCTCCAACCTTCTATGGTTTGGTCTGACTGTTTTAAGAGAAATGTGGTGTGCTTCAGCTGCTCAAAAAAAAAAATCCAAAAAGCAAGCAAACAAACAAAAAACTTCTGAAAAGCCCCCTGGATTCACTTTGTAACAAGCTTCTGCTTGGAGAGCACTTCATTTTCCGTGAAGAAAGCTAATTTTTGTCTGATGCATTAGCATTTTGTGTAATTGGTAGCTTAGGGTATGTTTTATTTTGTATATTGAGTAGATTGTCTGCTGCTGTGTTTACTTAAAAATATCCTATGTCTTGTTTGAAAGTGTCAGTGTAGACTCAAGTCTTTAATAGTGCATACTTGGCCTGTCCCTGGCTGTGCTGGTTACTTATGAGACTTGTCTTTCCAGTGCAGTCATCTTGTTTGAGCTCAAATGATAAGTCTCGTGGGGCTTCCTGTGTTTTAATACTATCACAGGAAGCAGAAATGAAACGACATGGAAACATTATAAAGTCTAAAGACTGTGTCTAAAGTACTTGGGCAGTGTTTGTTCTGGCATAGCTTTCAGTGGAGGAAGAAAACTTTAACCGAGTAGTTAAGTATCTGTGTCACACAAGGTCTGAATCAGCATGGATGTTCATTATGAATTTTGAAAAATGTCACCTTAGAGAACTGTTGAAACTGGTTTATATAATTCTGACTTGAAAAATAATACTGTTGTTCAAAAATGCAGATATTACTGAGATGYGATTCAGTTTGTGAGTGAATTTATTTTTTGTAAAAGTTGTGCACCTATAAGGCTGGGAGGAGGACAAGGGAAGACTTTAATACATGRGTGTAGAGGGAAGGAGGAAATGGGAAAATTCCCAGCGGATTTCTTCACTGAAAAAAATGTAGAAGAGAACATCTGATATATCTTAAATGTTTGGGCTTGCAAAACTGAATGAACTAGAATAAAATCAAATTAAACTAGTTAAAAACAACCAAACCTAGCCATAATGCACAGCAGCTTTTAATACTTACTGTTGAACTYGAGAGGAAATAAAAATGGATGAAGAACCTGGTCTATCTTTAGTTTCATGAGTAACAAGGACAGTGATGGATTTAAGCGGCTGTTTATTCAAAAGCATAATTGTCACTGGTCTTTTGGAAGTTATGAAGCACATCTGACTTTTGGAAATCATCAGAAAAGCAGCTAAACAGAGATGTTACAGTTTTATTTTAGAATTCTTCTTTCATGATTTTCCATTTTTAATTTGCCGAACCATGTTGGTATTTAGCCTTGGTGCCAAATTTGTGTCAAAAGCTTTGAAGCCCTTGTTAAAAAGGGAGTCTGCTAAGAATGAATAAGCTAGACATGGCTTGAATTTCTAATATAAAAGGGCATAAAACTCTTGCCTCATTTGCTACYAAGTAGACGGTCTGTGGGGTAAGTRTGASGTTTTCAGGGTTCTCTTCACTAGTAAATATTCCTAAGCTTTGCTCTTGTGTCTTTACGTAGAGAGGAATGTGGAAACAGTTTTCCACATCTGACTTTTTGAAGCAGGGAAGAACTCTTATTTTTAAATCTCAGAACCCAAAGCGTTTCTACCTGGCTTGATGTCAGCTGTTTCTTGATTATTTCACTCTTTTGCTTCAAGCACAGTCATATGAAAACCATTCCTGGTCCTGTGATAGCCACGTAGCGCTTGCTTGAAAGGGGCTCTTGTTCYGCTTTAATGATATATTTCTACATTCAAAGTAATTTTGAAGCAAAGATCCTTCCAATGACYGTGCTAAACTGAAGCCCTTTCATAGAGTTACAAGTTTCTACTTCTAAAAGCTTGYCAGCAGCTTAAAGGTTGATTATACAAGCATTTGAACAAAGTAGTTTTTTTCAGCAAATGTTTCTATAAACACAAGAAAGTTTATATGCAGATCTATATTATAATTGGAAAAAAAAAATCCAAAAAACTATTTTTGTGAAGGGTTTATATAAAGTTAATTTATTTTTAGGAAATATCCATGTCGTGCACTCATGCTTTTATAATTGCAGATTACCTCACCTGGTCTCATGTATCAGCATTGTACTGGTACAGCAGTGTGGTCTTGCACACAGATGTTACAGAGTGTCTGATAATTGGTGTGTCCTCCTGTGATATTCATCCACTTCTGCTTTTCTTTACTGGAACTGTTAAATGGTATCTAGTTGAACTAATTGATACTGTGGAAATTAGTGTTACCACTAATAACCACTYCAAGAGTAGCTTTCCATTTAGATGTGTCCCTCAATTCTGTCAAATCAACTGTGAAACGATTTTAGCTTCAACTGTGAGGACCAAAGCRAAGGACTGTGCAAAGTCTGTATCCCCTCTTTTGAATTGATAGGTTACCAATTATGCTGACAAATTAATAATTCTTTTTATCCAAAATTTGCCCCCTCTTACTTTGTATCTGGGCTCCTCTCTATTGCTGCATGTTATCCAGTTTCAGTTTTCTGTCTGAAACACTTTAGCTCTTCTGGAGGTTTTTCTCTGCGCATGTTTTCTTTCTTGGATACTTAGTATTCTGCACYTTGCCTGTGCATTACTTCTGCCCCTTTTGCAGCATCTCCACTTGCCTGGTTTGCACATGGACATACACCTTACCAGTGCAGTCAAATGTAAAGGATACCAAACCTTTCAGTGTTTGTATGTAGTGTTGCCTGGCAGGTGAGTGCTGTTAGGAAAAAATAAATAATTCATGTCCACATTAGTCCCAGGCAGACTTCTCAAGTAGTTGACACTCAGGTGATACTGATTATGCAGAGCAAGCTAGACAGAAGGTTTAAACAATGGTCTGGACTGGAATATCATTAGTGTCCTTAGTGTTTAAATGTGGACGCTTGATCTGTGTTATGGTTTTGGAGACATGCTTACCCTGTTCTTTGAAGGGCTGCTGCATAGTCTCCTACATACTACTTGCAGTCAAAGTCTTTCTAATTTAAAAACATTTAGAAAAGTTGAAGTCTTTCTAGTTAAAAACATAGGAATGACTCTAGATTTTCTTTTGTTTCAYCATGCAAAAAGTTTCCTGATGTCTTTAAAGAAGTTTTCTGTTGTTGAATCTAACTTCACTTTATTTTTTTGTCTAGAAATTTATTGAGTTTGAAGATTCTCAAGAACAAGAAAAAAAGGACTTGCAGATCAGAGTGGAAGCACTAGAATCACAAACTCGACAGCTTGAGCTAAAAGCAAAAAACTATGCTGATCAAAGTAAGTAAGACTCATTGCAGTCTGTTTAATGATAGTACTGCAATATAAATCTCCTGCTGTTAAGCAGAAATGCATATGCTGAATATCTGTGCTGTGTTCTCTGTTTTGACAGATAATTAGGTATAACTTTTGTGCAGATTTTTTTCTCTCTTCTAATAAAGGTAAAAATTTTTATAAGATCCTTAAGATTCTTTACCTTATTCTGGTATCATGTTTTCTTGTTTTTTTGTGACCCACTGTCTCCATGTTTAGTTCCTTTTTGAAGTGGCATTTAGAACTTATTCACATGTTAYTCCTCCTAAAATAAGCTAATTTTCTTTCCACAAAGAAGTTGACATTTTGCTAAATTGTTGTTTATGCTAAAAGGAAATGTCACCTTCAGGTCTGTAAAAGCCACGAGGATGAAAATTCTTTTACTTTTGATTCTAAGTAGACTTTGTGTAATTTTTTGAATTATTTGTATGTGCTACCTAGTATTTCCAGAAGATGAGTTGAGGAAGAACAACTCAAAAAGGGARCAGGAGTTAAGGGTGGCCTTTGCTGTTGACAAAGGATAAAGTTTCGAATTCAGTGGATTGAGAAGGGCTGTACCCTAGGGCCCACAGCCCAAACAGCTTGTTAATAGGGAGATGCTGTGCTCTGACAGCAGGAACATGGCATCAAGATTGTACTATATAATGTGTCATGCCTTTTATGGTAGTAGTGTCCTCTCACTGCACTAAGAGATCACTCCTAAAATGTATCAAAAATCCATCTAAGAATGAATTCACTGCCTCCAGTCAAGAAAAACCCAAGATGAAGATTCAATAGCAGATGTCTCTGGTGTTGTATATGTTATGTACAAGATCCTGGCTAGGCCACTTGCCTGCATACATCCTGGTGCTTCTTAGTAGGTGGGTGAGAAAATGTGAATGAAGGAAATCCAAGAGAATGAATATGAGTGGGTGAAATATGCTTAAGGTTTTGTAGAGTGATACCAACTTTCTCTTCCATTGAATCTCATGTTGACTTTGGTTACACTGCTTTCCTACAATATAATTATTACATACACTGTAATATATTTTTCTGCCTTTGATACTTCATTTAGAAGCAAGAGCTAATACCTGACTGGAAGTAGAGTGTTGTGGACACTGGCTTTGTGTTTGTTTGTGTTTTCCCTAGAAAACTGTTACTCTAGCATTTAGACTGATGGTTCAACTACCAGTTTTCAGGGTGTGCTTACACTTRGGTCCTGAGGGCTGTATGAATTCTAAGGCCATGTTCATTTTTGCAGTCTGCTCTGCGAAACCCTGATGGTTGGGGCCCTTTGTGGGGAGCTTTCTTCTTATAATGCATGTTTTCCAAAACCTACCTCCTGTTCCCTGGCAGGTACAATGTTAAAGGAATAGGCTATTGTCAGTCCCATCGTCAAGTTGTGGTGTTTGATCATTGATTTTTAAACGGTTCCAAATCCTCTTCATTGGAGGGGAAGAAACTGTCTGTCTCTTTTCTCAAAACCTGTATTTTTAGCATCAATAGAGCTATGATTTTGGTTTTGGTTGATAACTTGTCTAGGACAACATAAAAAATAGTGGTAGTATTATCATTGATAATGCAGATTGTAAATGCCTGGCACAGAGTTAGTAAACAAATAAAACCTGTCTCTTTTTTTTTTTTTTTTCCCCTCCTCCTGAGTACAGAGTCTGAGATAGCAACATCACTCTGGAGACTTCTTAATTTATTGTGTGTTGAACTGTGGTAGACAATGGATAATATTGGAACAACTGCAGTTATTTAAGAATGTGCTTTCTAGCCTTGGAAATAAAGCTTTCCAGAGCCTGGCAAATACCCTGGTGAGGCACCATTTGGCAGTTCTGCCCCAAGCACAAGCCTGGGATTTGTGCCTCGACGCTTTTAAGGCTATTACACTGTAGAGGCTGACTCAATGCTGCTGTTGAGAACTGCCTAGAAGTATCCTGGAGATCTGTGTCTGCTTTTTTCTGGGAATGGTGGTGCGAGTCAGGTCAAAGATGGAATTGTAAGTCCTAATTATGAACTATGTASAGATCTAGGGTTTTTGAACTTGAGAATTTTGATCCTTACTGTTGTTAGTACAAAAGTAATACAGTTTGACTGTTGGATAACTTGCTTTGTGTTCTAATGAAGAATGACTGTAGTAGAAAGTTATGGGTTTATTTGTTTTGACTCATAATTAACTTTTTTTTTTTTTTTAACTTAGGTTGCAGATAAGGTTGTCAGAAGTTCAAGATGGCAAAACTTCACTTGAGAAATTAACACAAATGATTCAAAGTGGCCTTCCTGTTTTTCTTCCAATTATTAATAATGATTGGATAAGATAAGATGTGGGGGTACAGCAAATGTGCCACTTGGCATTCAGACTCTTAACCAAACACATAATTCTCCTCTCTTAAGAGTTTCCAGGTTACTCTTAACAGTAATTTAGATGCTTTACAAATGAACTGAACTACTATAAATGAACTGAACAAATGTGGGTATAATGCATTATGTCCTCCAGTGGCATAGGGAATTCTGTGGGGAAAGCAGGAAGAAAATGTTCTCTTTTTTACTCAGTTTTCATCAAATAGGCAAGATTTGTGGAAAGAGCAGATTTGTCTTTTCAACAGTTTGACTTGTGCTCTTGAACACTCTCTATTGTGAGCACTAAGTGAGATGTGATGGACAAGGCAGCTCTGCAGTTACAAACATACCAAGCCCACCCTTTATGTACTTAAAGGCTAGCAAAGTTAATTGGGAAGCCATAGGACTGTGGTCATAGATTACAAGTGTTTGGTTTTGCAGTTTTAATGGTCTTCATGCTTCAAAAAAGTGTTCTGTTGTACTTTGGTTTATTATGTAGATGTGTTTACTTAGCCTTATCTTCAGCCGGGTGGGTTGGGGGTGAATCTGCCACTTGAAAGTAGTGAAATAGTAACTGGCTGACACAAAATTAGCTTCCTAAGTTACTGTGGTTCACTGGGCTTTTTTCCTTATCTTTTCTTCCCTGCTGCAGTAAGAATATAAATGTTTGTTCTCTACTGTGACCTAGATCTCTGACTACAGCTCTCTGTTCCTTTTTTGAGGAAATGGGAAGAGAGAGGAATGGGCGCCTGAACCTGGTGGCACTTCTGGCATGGTTAGGAGCCTTGGTAGATAGAGGGGAAAAAACCTGGATGACTGGGGCAGGTGCATTGACTTGTACAACACAGTGCTCAGTCCTCACCCATAGTAGGCTGTGGTATTTGTCTTTAAGTCCAGCTGGCTGTCACACAAATGGTTTGCAAAATTTCATCCTGAGAGGTTTGCTAAACATCAAGCACCTGTGGTAGAGCAGAGGTGGAGGGATTTGTGGCTTTGATTTGGGTGCAGGAATGTGCCCCTATGTCTCTTCTGCCCATAGTTCTCCCCTCTCCTGTGTGGGGACAGTGTTAGCATTGGTGCTGTGGCTGGAGGCTCTTGCTGTCAGTCTTTAGCCAACTTTTACTGAGTGTAACGGTCTATTTTGGGTTTTATGACTTGGTTAAACTTCTGTGGACTCTGTCAACAGCAGAGGGCACCT
The DNA here is from genome assembly GCA_003342815.1 of Eudromia elegans. Lineage (NCBI taxonomy): Eukaryota > Metazoa > Chordata > Aves > Tinamiformes > Tinamidae > Eudromia > Eudromia elegans. Next base: position 1,521,559 of record PTEX01000049.1, read on the forward strand.
CTGAATGCTTTACTAGTGCTCCAAGTCCTGAAATATTACTTAAACATTTAACACTGTAGAGGAAAAGTCTCATCCCCTTCCGTTTCCCTTCAGAAGTTTCTGAGACAGACCATTGTTTATCAGTCTGGAACGCTTTTAAAGAGAACTATAGAAACCTGCCTTAAATTTTCACGTTGTTTTTAGCCCTAATAGGAGTTAGACCCTTAGCTCTATTTCTAACTAATTTGTAGAATTAAAATGCTTCAAATTTCACCCTGGCAGCTGGAAAGCCAGGTCTTCCTGCTGTTACAGGTCTTAGCAGCTATAAGCGAGCTGCTTGTCCGGCAGAGCTGCACAAGGGCACGTGATGCTTGGCTTTGGTTACTGCGTCGTCTCCAGTTACCCAGCCCCGCTGCAGTGCCCTTCAGGACTCGTGTAAGAGGCACTGGATTCTGCGGGGGCTGGAGACACTTTACTCCTTTTATTTCTACCTCACCTCCCTTTTTGGGATTGTGTTTGTCTATGTGTATGACTATATGTATATAACAGACCTTGTGAAGATGAAGGTTTTTGCAGTAAGAGCCATCTGCAGCATATTTAGTGCCTTCCTGCAGCTGAGGAGCACACTTTCTGAAGGGGTCCGTTTCAGGGTACCTTATTACAAGGATTGTTTTCATTTCAGAACCTGAAAAACAACATATGGATGGAGGCACTTTCTGAGGAAGTTTTTTGGCTGTGGGATTTGAAATACTTGGTTTCTTTTGCTTAGTACTGAAGTGTGACCAGGGTATCATACTGCACATGACAGTGCAGCGTAGGCACAGCTATGTTTCCACGGATGAATWTAGTTAGCAGAGAGACTTTAATAGGAACTTTAAGCTGTGAAGTACAAGTTTTCACTTGTGTCTTGAGTATTCTCACRTGCAATTGTGTGAATAATTAAGCTGCCATGAATTACCTCTGCCATTAACACTACTCTCCTAGTAAGGCTCAAATGTCTAGTGCTTATTCTAAAGCATATAAGAAAGCTTGTGAAAAGGTGCTTAAGAGAATTCGAGGAGCTAAGGTTTCTTCTGTGACAGTCTGTATTGTTCCTGACTCTCTCTCAGACTAAAAGAAGCCTGAAACATTTCCAGTTTGTTTTGAGTTTGTGTCTAGTGGGGGTTTTTTTTCCCCCAACAAATCTGGAGTATCTTGTTTGTTAGTTGTTTCTCACCAAAGTTGTTCATTTCAATGTTTATTTGTCAGGCACGGGAGGTTCCACCTCCTCTGGGCTGTTCCTAAAGCTTAATTTATGGACCTGAAGATCCTTTCCATAAGGAGAAGCATGAGTATCAAAATGTATTCCAGAAAGGAACACTCAGAAATGCTATAGTCCAAGTAACCAAGTGTCCTCTTAGTTTGAATGTATGTGTTAGAATTACTACCTGTCACAATAGCAATATGTGAGGCCTATATTAGTTCTCTGCACTAAGTACTGTTGCTGTTTATCTTTTTCTTTGACAACTTACCTTCCTGTTCATTTGCCTTACTAAAGTCATTTTTCAAGCTTATCTAGTTTTGGAGAGAATTCATGCCTGTTTGATGCTGTGAAGTTACTGTGGTTATCGGGCCCTTAAACATGTGTTGTGGGTACTCACAGTCCACTAGATGGAGCAGAGGGTACAGTTAGCTGAGCAGGTAGYGCTGAGCCCTGCTGCGAGGCTGGAGGATAAAATAAAATGGAGTAGAAAATTAGAACATAAGGGTTGGCCTGCTTTACACTCATCTATTAATATATCTGAACAGGGATGGTGAGAGTAGGTTGAAATCCACTAATACATAATTAACTCTTTGTGTGCTGCCTCTATTTTGGTTTTGTTAAGGGAATATTGTGCTAGTGATTTAGGTGCCGATCTACAGATCAGTTGTTTAAAATAATGTGATTACTTTCCATGTTACAGCAATGAAAGAAGCTGGATTTAAATGTCTTTTGGAAGCTCATGTTCTGACTTGTTACTGTGTATCTGGCTCTACATACAAACACCGTTTGCTCTGTCCTCTGCCTTCACATTGACTTCCTGTTGGATTTTGTTCAGAAAGAACTTAGCATGTTTGTACTATGCGGCAGAAGCCAGGAAAATGCATTTCCTTGTTTTGCCAACACATTCTCTAGAAAAGCTGAGAGCTGGAAAAACACAGACTATGAAAGCAGCTTGCCTAATAAGTAATGTGTAAAGGAAGTATCTCTGGATTTAAAGAACATATAAAATCAAAAGTCTTCAGTGAAACACTAGGTTAGCCAGGAGGATAGTGGAGAACCTTGCAATAGGGTTAAGTAACTCTTGAATCAGTGTTGGTAGCAGTAAGCTTGGACATGTCTTTGCTTATTTGAGTTCCTGCTTCTTTGAGACCCTTGGAGGCCCTTTTTTTTGTGTCTGTGGTAAATGGTGAAAGCAGTGAGTTTAAGAAGCTTTGTTTAAAGTCAAAASCCAAGCTTAGTAAATATTAGTGATCACGTGGAGCCAGCTGAGGCACAGAGAATACTTTATCAGGCCAGAAATATCAGGGGAAAAACCATTAAAACTGCTGCAAATTTTGAAGCTAATTTAGTTGTCAAGGTAACATCCTCTTAACAGCAAATTTCAATATGTCATGTCCTATTTTTCAAACTGAGAACTAGATCTATAGCTTTTACTACTGTGAAG
>PTEX01000049.1:1524284-1645392 GCA_003342815.1 Eudromia elegans
AAATCAGTGTTCTGTGCTGGTTCTGTCTAGGCCTTACTGCTGTCAGGTTAAATACTGGTTTGGCTTCAGTCTCTGTTTCAGTTTGTGGTCAATGTGATCTTTAACAACTGCTTAATAGGCCATAAGAGCATATTGGATTCTAAGATGAATCATAMTTCATCTATATCTTAACTTTGGTATAGGATGTGCTTTTAAGAAGAACTGGATGAAAGCTGTYCAAGGAGAACTTCAGATAGTCCTAAGGGCCAGGAAAGATGTGTGAACAAGTCGGATCTCTGTACTACCTTGTGCTATAGGAACGTKTAATTCCTCTTGAAGGAATCATTCTGGTTGGATTTGGCTTTCTAGCAGGTGTGTTTCTCTTTCTTCCCCCTCAGGCTTATCAGCAATTTGAGGCAGAGGACATCATACAGATGGAGGGTGTTCCAAACTTGGTAAAAGCCATCAGACTTGGGAGGTAAGCCCTGATTTTTGAACAGGCAGGGTAGGAGGCTTTTACTACCTAATTCTTCATAATGCTCTCAAGAGGCAGATACTCCAGAGACTTCTCTCTAGTTTCTTATAAGGTTTGTTTGGTTTGATTTGAGAGGACTTTGATTATTAGGATTGGTACATGAGGTTGTTGTGTGCCTTAGGCTATTGAAAGCGCTGGAGAAGGTTGCGGATAGACCTCGAGCATAAGTCCATGTGGTGCTACTGGAGTGGATGCTTTCTCATCTGTCTAAAGTTACTAGAATGTTTGCATTATGCGCTCATCTTTATGTTGCAGAACTACTTTTAATAAGAACCACCACCACTACCACCTCCTCAACAAAAAACAGTAGTCAACAAATCCCACAAAGTTTTAAGATTAAATCACTCTAGACCAGCAAGCACGAATAGTGGTGTTCTACTGTGTGTGTAGTCATGCGTAGTGTAAGATATCCTACATCCTTTAATAAGGATTTTTTTCATAAAAACATGGCCGAGACAATGGCTATTTAGCTTTAAGGAGGTATTCTCATGTTGCAAAATACAATGGATGTTTCATACATTTTGCAGTGACTGACTGAGCCAAAGAACTAGAAGTATCTTTCAGCTTCTCCCTTATTACCTGACATTCATTGTATATCTTCAAGCTACTTTTCTCATTTGCCTTTCAAGGAGTTGTTTAATGAATAAATTGCCACGTGAAATATTAAAAGTAAGAAACAATATAAAAAGCTCTTAAGAYACTTCAATTTCAGACTGATTCCTGTGCTAGAAACTTTTTGGTTCACTGCTCTGCAGAGTGGTATGTGTTAGCCACTAGCAACATCCAGCTCTTTTTCTTGGGGTGGMTGTTATCAGAACAGTTCCAAGTTTCTACTCTTGTGCCCAAGTGAAATAAAAAGAACCCGAGATGACAATTTGATTTCTGAGCTTACTTCTGTTTTATTGTTACTGGTTTCCCATTACTACTGATAGGAATGCATGCTTAATAATAACTTAAATTTCTGTAAGATTTTTGGGCCAGAATCTGGTGGTGGTCTTCAGAATTCTTGTCTTCATTAGGTTCTGATATCTTTTCTGTTCACATCTTGGTGATCTGTAGCCCTCAGGGAATATCTGGTTCGTTTCTTCTACAGTGTTTAATGGAAGAGAGGTGTGTTCTGTTGGCTGGCTTATTTTGTCAGRTTTATGCCTATAGAGTTGCAACGTGAATATTAAATCTTTGGTGAAGCAATAAATTCTGAGGAGTCCTCYGAGTGATGCAGAGAGAAGAGTAGATGGATGGAAGAGGCTGGTGTTTTTGGAGATCATACCAGAGGAGAATTCTGCCTGTGATTTGCCTTTATCTTCCTTTCTTACAAGAACTTMATATTTAACAAAAATAATTATTTTAAGAGAGTTGAGAAGGATCTCTTTCTTGAATCTATGGTGCCTGTATCTCTTTCCCACTGTCTTCTACAACCTTATTTAAGATATAGATGACAATGGGAAACCTTTCTGTGGAGTTCTTTAAGGTAGGTTACAAGCCAATGTGAAGAAGGAAGGCTATTTGTAAAGATAGTGCAGGGTTTGTTTTCATGTAGTTGTATAAAGTCATTTTTTGAGAATCCATCAGGTAGAAATAATCTCTAGGAGCCAGAGTTGGTGACCCTGTCCAGACATGAATATATCAGACAACCCAGGGTGTTTYGCCATTGTTTGCTAATCTCCAGACAAGACTGTGCTCTCCTGCGGTTCTTGCCAACGTTAGGAAGCAGAATTCCAAACCAAGGCAGTGTTAATCAGCACGTAGCTGTAGCTAGGCTGGATCGCCTCTTTCGGGGTACTTGGAAACTGTTTCCAAGGAAGGGAGCAGGCTTCACAAAACGTGAAGGTAATTAGTWATGCAGTTCACACTTTCTAGTTTCTAGGTTATTTGCTGGCCCTGAAGTAGGTTTTGCATGACTGAAAAGCTGTCAGAGCTTTGGCCTGGAAAGGAGAGACCTTAGGAAAATCTGTGGAGATCCCGGGACTGGTGGATTCACAAATGTGTACTGCAGCTGCTGGGAGTAAGGAGCTAAAGCTGCTGTGCTCTGTCTTCTAGTAACTGGAGGTTATTGCTAGCAYGTCTCTGGCAAGCCATTGTAAAACACAATTATTCCTGTCTCCTCATCTTGCCCGGGCAGCTGACTTGAATGCCAACTTGTTTAATTATGAGCTGCTTGGTCACTCTAAGGGAGTGAATAACAGTTGGTGCTCATATCAAATGTTAACTATAAAAGCTGTSTCTTGTTTCTGGAAGCAGTTACTAAAGGGTTCCTTAATTTCCTTTAGATGTGTGTTCACAGAATCATGAAGCAGTTAAGGTTGTAAGGAACATAGTCTAATCCTCCATTCATGGCGGGATCAGCTAGARCAGGTTGCCCAGAACATGTGTTCAGTTTTAGRTTTGAGTTTAAGCATTTTCAAGGAYGTCGACTGCACARTTTCAGTAACCTGTTCCAGAGTTCAACATTGCCTGAAAATAACAAACCAGGTTCTTCCTTTCAATGGACAATATTATGGTTTTTTACTCTACTGCTTAATATACATGTTTATATGCTGGTCTATAAAATATATGCTTTTATATAGTGCTGTAAATACTTCTGTATCAATTCTTATTGTTTGCCTTAAAGCTTTTGTCCAATTAGGTAATGAAAGCAGTCAGTCTGGCRTTAGTTGATAAGGTTTGATTTGATACTTCGAGTGAGATATTTTTAGATAGAATGCAAAAGGTTGTGTCAAGGAACTTAGTGTCCTTATAGGAACCCAACTAGATTAGGAGCGAGGAATGGTCACACGAATTTGAGTGAGACAGTAATGCTGTGCATTTTGACCCTAGTGTTACAGTTTGGCAAAGATTTTTGACTGAAACATACCTGCAATAAGATATTGTGCCATCATGCAGAAATATGGAACAAAAAWAATCTTATATTGAGAAATCATTTTCCAAGGAGCCAGCTACCAAAATGTGCAAATAGCAAAGAAAATGCTGGTATTTGTCTTCAGATCCTGTGTCTAGCAATGAATCTTCTGAGGAYTTTATACAAATATTAAGTTTCTGGGTAGTAGAGGGTATGGGGAGGGCAAGTGGAATATGAAGCCTCAGTTAAGGAATTTGATACACATGGCTGTACCAAGGGTAATAAATACGTTCTCAATGTCCAAGCGGAAAGATGGTGTTCACAACTCAACAGCTTAAGAGGTTTCTGGTTGAGTGAAGTGTGTTGTATATGGAAAATATTGAATTCTCTCACTTTTTTTTTCCCCTCTGGATAATAGTTGCATAGAACTATTACTGTTTCCCTTAGCTTAGCTTCTCTTAATATTAATTTTCTGTTTTTTGAATGTTAGACATGATTTTTTGCTTTCAATCAGGTGTGTTCTTTTATCGAGTCTATTTCTTGAGTACTCAGTGGAGTGCRTGAATGCCGACATAAGAGTCTTAGATGCCACAATATCTGACTTGAAATTATCTGTTAATACCTTATATTTCTTCTTGTCAAACACATCTGGAGACAAAATGTGTCTGAGCTTTAGGAAACCTAGAGCTTTACCTGGGGCTCACAGTTCTCATCAGGTCTAGCTGTGTGACATGGTTTCTGCCTTTCCTTATACTTTACATATACACATGTAGATGTGTGCTAAGATCTGGACTGATCCAAGCAATAAGCTGTTATTGCACTGAAGTCCAGTCATCAGGCTAGCAATCAGCTGGGGAAAGTGTTTTGGCTTTTTATGAGGACAATTTGTATTTTCAGCCCGGTCTGGTTGCTTTGTACTGGACAAGTACAAGTCCCGTTTCACTGGAACTGAGTTTAACTTTATATTTGTGTTTTTCTTCCAGTTAGCAGACTTGAGGAGAGGGAGTCAGAACTCAAGAAAGAATACAATGCACTTCATTCAAGACATACAGAGGTAGGTTGTGTCAAAATGAACTGAGAGTACCTCTGAAAATCTGTATCTATGGGAAACTTCTGTTGTGACAAACTGAGGAAGTGACTAGACATTTACCCACTGATAACTGGATATTTTCTTTGTKGATGTTCATTGTAACTAGGCTTCTTTTGATATGAAAGCTGCTTAGCTTTCATCTCCCTCACATCTAAGTGTGTATTTTTGTGTTAGTAGGTTTGAAAACACTCTTGTAAATGGCATAGCTATTTCTCAGATATTCAAGCACTTTCAAAGAATAGGAATTTGTTTCTTCAAAGCACACTGAACTTCTCTGAAGTCTTAATCTTGTTGCTTTTTCAAAAGTTGTCCCTCAGTGTCGATATTGCTTGTAAGCTAAGAACATACACTTTCAAAAACTAGCCTATTATAAGAGTCATGATCAAAAAGGTCCCTACTATGTTTATTGCTTGCTATTTCCACAGTACTTGCTAGTGAAGATGGGACATGTTTGGCTTTGTGTTAAACTAAAATGCTAAACTAAATAACCTAAATATCAGCTATACTTGAACTGCTTCTAGAGCAGAAAGGAACTTGGGATGTATGGAGAGGGAAGGGAAATGCAGAAGTAAGATTTGGTTACCTTTACCACTTCCCTAGCAACCCTAAGAATGTGGGTTAGGTGCATGAAATGTCATCATACTGACAGCAACTGAAAGTGGCTGAGAATTGCAACAAGGATAGTCTTGCCTGACAAGAGTTCTGCAGATCTTTAAGAAAACAATCCCTTAAAAAAGGTTTGAATCCTGATGAAATGTTCCGAATATCTCTTCATATAGGTTTTGCTCCAAAACGGACAACAACCTCTGCTGGTTTGGTTCAAACTTATTAAATGCTTTTACAGCTCAAATTCACTGTCTTGGGTGTAGGGAGAGGTGTTTCCTTGGGCTTTATTATCACTGAGGTGGCTGTCCTTTTTAGAAAGGAATGAATATGAATACACCTGGAACATGAGCTTACATCTATGTTGTAATTCCCTGTTTAGTTCATGTGCTGCTTTTCTTTCTCTGCTTACAACATGTTTTGGTCTGGTCTGTCTTTGTGCTACTTCTTAGAGGAGAATTGCACAGATGAGTAGTTAAGCAGCGTGCTAGAGAGCTCCTGGGGTGAATTGTAACATCTCAAACTAGGGCTCTGCAAACTGYTGTTGCTGTTTTCCTTATGTGTGCGTGAATGACTGTATGCAGTAAATGACCATGCGGCCTAAAGATAGCTCACTGCAAGGCTGATGAGTTGGCAGTGGTCTACCCTGAATGGATTTTGACCTCTGCTATATAGAGTTAGAAAAAAATCCACGTTATTAGGCTACAGAATTTCTCAAATACTATTTTGTATGATTGAACATGAGTTGCTCCATATATTGGCTGTATGAAAGCAACAGTTACTTGACCCCCCTTTTTTATATATTTTTTACATATACCTGTTGGCTTTTCTTTTTCTTTGCTTGTAAGGAGATGATGRCAGGCTGCTGTTAGGGATCCTTTCAGAGGAGGCCACATGAGTAGGAAGTAAAGGATCATTCTTTCACTGCATAGTTGGTAGGACACCTTTCATAAGGACACCTTGGCAGTTGCCTAAGTCCTATAGCACCTTACTACACAGATTCCCAAAGGAAGCATCTTTTTTTTTTCCCAACTTTTTTTTTTTTTTTTTTTTTTTTTTTTTTTTTTGGGAAATGTACAGCTAAGATATGAGTCGATATCTCTTTGCCTGACATGCACAGTAAAGGCTTAGCTTAATGAAGCATAATTGGGCCATGCAAGTTTCTCACTCTTTTGGTCTGATACAATGTGACAGAACAGTGAATCGGTCTCTCTCATTGGGAATGTACTTTGTCATCTTGATTGGGATAAACAAATATCTAGTCCCGGGGGATATACTGGAGCAAGTCCCAGTATAGGGAAATAGGAAGAGAAAATTAAGTGGCGATGCCTAATTATAATTTTGCCCAAGTTGGAGACCAGTCTTAGTGTCTTTAAGATTAGGTATSTGCTTGAACAAATTGTTTTCCAGCTATCTATTCTGAGTGTAATAGCTTGGTATATAAAGCACAGATTTGAACTCTTTTCATATTAACGTGTCTGGCAGCAATGCCATCTTATATTTGGATAAAGCTGCATCAAGCTCAATGGGAGTGATGCTTTTACTTAGGTGACAAACTCACCACAAAGCCTTAAAGATGCTAGACAGTTACATGGAAGTGTTTAGGACTCCTGTACTGAATCAAGGAGATTCTAAAAATGTCTGTTACATTGTTAAATCTAGATTATGTGGGACACAGGAGGATCTATATATACTCTCTTGGTTTCATGTCTCCCCAAGGAGGAGCTGCTTGTGCCAAACCTGATTGGATCTGCAGGCTGAACAAGGAGTGCTGAAGCCAGGGCCTGCTCTAACAGTGAAAGAGCTATTAGGCTCTGTCCTGGGAGATTGAAAGCAATGGCACAGAAAGGGAGGAAGAGTAAAAGKCAAAGGGAGGTAGAAATGAGATGCTCTTAGCCTGATTAAAGAAAAAGATGTGGATGACTCAAAGCCAAAGCATAATATATTATATTTTTCATAAAGAAATGTCTTTGGTTTATGTCTATTGGGAATGTTTAAATTCATATGATAGGAATAGAAACTGGTRACAGGAGGCTTGTTGTCTTGAATTCTGAATTTTAAGCTTAACAAAAATAGAATTCTACAGCTTTGAAACTTCTCACAAGCTATATGAGGAACTTGCATTTGAGGAGAAGAGCTTTCGTATTCATGCTGTAATGTTCTCAAAAACTCATTTTAGTCATTTTGGACGCATTGTGTCATAAAATAATGAGCTAAAACCTAAGTTTTGAAAATGCAGTTAACTGCGTAAGGTGGCACTTTTCACTCCCTGAATTAACTCAAATTCCCTTCATTAAAATTAATYGAGCGATGAACCTATAGCAATAACTATAGCTAACTCTGTCTSCTGAAGTATGCAGACGTTCACTTCTGCTTATTTTGCCATCAGTTTTGTCTTCATCTGCAGATCTGTGCTATACTTAGTCCTTTAAATTGACCTGCCCTCCAGCCTCTGCCAGTAACAAATATGATGAGACATTTCAGCAAACAACAACAAAAAAGAATCAACTTAAGGGAGAAGAATATAGCTTAAAYGTGCTCTTTGCAAAAGCTGGAAGATGGGCAGGTTTTATTGACCCTACTACTTTCCATGTATTAGCTTTTTTCCCCCCATAAAGAGGAATAATAAGTCCATTTCTGTCCTCTGGCTAAAAGGACCTTACAGACTTTCTGTTTGAAAATTTTAGATAAACTAGATAAACTAAAAACTATGCTGCAAACTGAAGTTTTTGCAGTTAAATCGGCTTTTATTCAATAATAYCTCCCTGTATGAATAGGGTACAGTGTCTAATGTGCATTTCATTGCACATTATTATACATTATTTTATATTGCACATTGTTATACATTGTTTTTGCTGAAGTCTCAGTAAAACCAAGCTTCATCTGGATTATAATAAACTTTTTGCTGTWTAAAATTACATACAGGCACCATCAGAGCTCCTAATTTTTATTGTTTGAGGGGAACCAGCAAAACAACAAATGTAGGTAGGGGAAGGTAGACCAGAGTTTGCAAAGGAGCAGATTTTAACAGAAGCTGAGAGCATCTGAAGCCCAAACTTACTAGCACTGGACATATCAGCACYACCTTGGGAACCTATATCCTCTGCTTCCTTTCAGCTTTTGCTGAATTCAGTTCTACTGAACGTAAATACCTAACACCCTCATTTAGGAGGAAAAACATGAAAGGTTTTATCATGATGTTATTTGTACAGATGTTTTGATGTAGGGACTCTGTAAGTGTGGGTATATCCTTGTCAGGCTAATAGAAGAAGCTAGTTTTACAGAGTAGTTATTTGTTTTTGGTTTTTTTCCYCTGGAAAAAGAAATGCTTTGAGCTATGACCTGATTATGCCTTAGGAAACAYTGACACTCAGTTCATGTGTTGAACACCTATGACTGTTTTATTTGCTTTTTGGTCYGAGTGCCCTATTCATCCTGCAAATGACTGCAGAAATGCTTCAATTTCCATGTGGCCCATGGGCTTCCCTTCAGGGATTTCTCATTTTCGTTTCAAAGGTACATGTTGTCCAACTTTAACCTTCAGGAATGGTGTAGTGATACCTGGTATTCTCTCCATGCACCTCGGCTCAGTTTCTTCCTAAGTAGCGTGATCTTTAGGCTGATTAGAATCAGGGCTCATTAAATAAGTGCTTGACTGCAGGAGTCAGCATGTCTGCCCACAGTTGTCTCTAACAAAAGAGAAAGCAAGAGCCTTTCTGGAGTGCTAAAAATCCCCAGGCGTTGCTATCTGTTTTGGGGGGAAAGGCAAATCTATATAATTTGAAACCAGGGATTTGTGTTAGTGAGGTTAAATTGATCTGAATGCTGGAAGGAGAGAACAGAGATGCTGACTTTCATGTTCGTGTTTAATATTTGAGGTGCGTATTGTTTCAGCTTGTTAATGGCTGCTAGACGTTATTAAGTATCTTAGTCTCCAACACAGATCTCAAAATAAACTTAGGAATATGCTATTTTTAGTAGAATCTACCTGATCAATAATGCATAGCTTACCTAGTGCTGCTATTCCTCCTGAGTGATTTCACAGCTGAAGGATGAGAGCAGAATTTACAAAATTTACAATGTGCAATCTACAAAATACCCTTTTAACTATATGAAACCCTTCTGTAGAAAAGGTATGTCTATGTTTTGTTTCRCTCTCCTGCTTCTCTAGAGGACTTTTAATTCTTGACTGTGAGGTCTAACAGTCTTTGTTTTTCTCCTGTAAAGCTCTCAGAATATTTAGTTGATAGGAAATTTCTGTCACCATCAGATATAACGTAATTAGTAAACTAGCAATGCACCCAGTGTATTGACTGCTGTGTCAGGAGAGCAGTTTAAACAACTGTCTTTGAGGATAGAAGCTCCATTTGYAAAATTGCAGAGATGAGGAATGAAGGCTGGATGCAGCTTTGACCTTTTCTAAGCTGGTGCTAATTCATGGTAAATGGTCACATAAATAGCAGACCAAATAAACTCAGCTAATGTCCGAATTAGTTTTTGGGTCTTGTTATCTGTTTGGATGTGTTAGTAGAAATAAAGTTAAGTGCTAAAACTATATACTCTTTGAGAGCATTCTGCCTGAATGACTTATGTCATTTCTGCGGATTGTGCATGTAAGGATGTTCTTTAGCCTATTTGCAACTCGACACATAGCACACTTTTTCCAAAGGAGGAAAACTGAGCAGTCTGTCATTCGTGGGGGTTCTGATGTCAAGAAGTAGCGTAAAATATTCGTAATACTGTAAAAATGCAGTCTAAAAGTAGTCTTATTTGTTGTTCTATCCTAGTGTAATCTGCAAAGCTTTTTCAATTGTGCTTCTTATCCAGAATGCAGGAATGGTCTGAATTGACCTAATCTTAGCTGTTGTGGTCATGCGGTTGACTCAGTGAAAGACCCAATTGTGGCAAGCCATATAATTGCCTAAAATCACTCTGGATGCCGAATGCCAATATTTGACATTCTTGTAATACACTTTAAGGATGGTMAACCAAGTTTGGCCTTTCAGGTGAAAAGCTGGCATCTGTTGCCTTGTTCAAGCTTAATTTTATTCCTTGTTCTTGTAGCTATGTGAACTTSACTGTGAAACAGGCAAGCTGGGGTTAGACTGTGAGTGGAGACTCTGGGCAGCAAACCTACTCGTTTGGATTGCTAACATAGGTTAGTGRCAGGGCTACCCAGGCTAGAAGACAAATTGCTTTGAATTTAATTTATTTTCAAATGCAAGTTTGATGAATGTCAACCCCAATGTTAGAAGTTCAAGACTTGATTAAGGTTGAAAATCCTGGCTTGTGCCTTAGTCTCGCTCAGTCACTTTTTTTTCCTCCTTCCTCTATATTCCTCAATTTGCCATACCTAATGTTATTTATTTGTAGTCCTTACTTACAGGCATTTAGTGCTCTTGCTCTTGATGCCATGTGCACTGTGTGTGCTATTGGGATGCTTCCTGTGCATGAATGCACGAAAGTTCTCCCTTTTTTTTATGGATTGTTCTTCTGGTTTGCGGTATTCAATACTATCTTAAYGGATTTCTTTATTCATCAATTTCATATTTCTGAATGCTTTTAATATTTTTAACTTTATAGTGGAAAACTATAGTATATTGGTCAAGAAGTATGCAACTGCAATGAAAGTAAATGACGTTAAATATTTCTTACTGTTTCTTTATTGCTTTAACCAGATGATCCACAATTATATGGAGCACTTGGAAAGAACCAAACTTCATCAGCTAACAGGGGGTGATCAGCTAGAGTCCACGACCCACAGCAGAATTAGGTAAGCTTTGTTACGCTCGCCCTGAAATGAAAGAAAAAAAATCCCTTCATTTGTGTTTGCAAGACTTTGTTCTTTAATCCTACAACAACGGTTTGGCTGAATCGGAAAGATTTGTTGTATGATTGGAATGCAGGAAGAGAACAGTGTAGAAAGCAATAGAAAAAAGCTTTTGCTGTTGTGCYGCTAGATGTAGAGATATATTTTTGCACACCAGCCTTAAACAATTTCAGAGTGTGGTGGTGTTTTTTCTTTTCTTTAATGAGCGTTCTCATTCAGGTAGGCGTTGAAAACACTCATGGTTCTCCCTGAGCGCTTGCTCCCTTCCCGTTGCTTTGTGTGCAGCTCCGTGACGATGGGCAGCCCGATACCCTTGTGTCTTGTTCCGAGCRCTCCAGGGAAAACCATTATGCAGATTTTGGCGCTGTGTAGCCAATGATCCCCATGTGCCAGGGGGAGAGAGAGCAGCTCCCGAGCCGCCTGCGTTGCTGCGTCGCTGCCGCGAGCCCCGGCGCGCAGGGGGAGGAGGGAGGTGATGTCATTGCTTTGAGCTGCTGCAGAGGAGTGCAAAGCCGCTGCTGATGGCATTGCTTTTGTGGCAGCGCCTGAATGACAGACTTTGCCTACAAAGATACCCCCTCGGCCCCTGCGTAGCCTTCTTGCTTGCGGCGTTTCACCATGCCAGCGCAGCGCCATGAATCCCGGATGCATGCTGCTATTTGTGTTTGGCTTCGTTGGCGGGGCGGTGGTCATTAATTCGGCCATCCTCGTGTCTCTCTCCGTTCTGCTGCTTGTGCACTTTTCCATTTCTACTGGYGTGCCCGCGCTGACGCAGAACCTGCCGAGGATACTCAGGTACTCAGACCTGCCGGACCGTAGCTTGGCACTCGCTTGCTGCCCTCRCTTTCTGCTTTCTTTTAAAATGGGAAGAGCGGGGATAAATTGGAGATGTAAATGAAATACAAATTTCATTTTGTAAAGTTAGTAATCGCAGATTGGGCTTCAACAATTTTCTTATACATCCAGATTTCCTTGCCTTTTGTTTGAGCAAATACAAGGTCAGTTTTTCTGTTTCTTTAGAAAACCATTCTATTCATCTTATAGTAACCTGCAGAAAACGCTGTAATGTTAAACATAGTGGATAAAGCTCTTATTCAATGTATTGTCAGGTATTTGACTGATCATGTAGTTAAGTGGTTGCAGGCAGAAGTCCTGCACTTAGATATTYGGTTCTTTCTTTGGGAGAGAGAATTTTAGAGGATCACTTAATTGATAATCTGCACAAATACATTAATTAATCTAGTGCATTTTAAAAAATTCAAGCCYCTTGTTGGGAGGAAAAAAAAAATCTYTCATTATTTAAACATTAGAGCTCTTAAAGCCTATTCACTATTGTTCAGCCAAATGTTATCCTCTCCTTGCTTGCTGTACTTGTATGGCAAGCTGCCAGCTCTGTCTGTCCTCCCTCAAGTTGGGTTCGGTTTGTCCTACTTGCCTGGAGCAGCAGCATGTACGTGTTTCGGTATTGTTACTGAAAGTAATCTCCATACACATTATAGTATTATTATTACAAAGAGAAAACAATCGACCAAGTTTTAAAATGTGGCTCTCGGCATACATGTACACTCGCGTGCRTGCATGTTAAGTACAATTAACCAAATAAAAAATGGTGCTCTCTAGAGACCAATCTGGATTTCTTCCCTCTCCCCCCAACTTAAAACTTCAAGTTCACAAATGTTTAAATACTTTAAAAAAAAAAATCTTTTTAGATCTCTTATACTTAAGCTGTGAGACAGTTTAAGAAATGTGTGTGGGTTTTTTTTTTTAGATCCATGGGTTTTGGTTGTGGAATTTCTTCTTTGGGGGTGTATGTGTTTCTGGGTGTTCATTGTTTGGAAACCGTGCTTCTTCCAACAGTAAGTTTTTGGGGTATTATAAGAACTAGGAAACTTAATTTCTTACCATGTATTCGTATAACAGAGTAAAAATATATGAGGAAGAAATCTAATTGTAAAAGCAGTGTTTGTATTGCTTTTAACTTGAATCAGATGTAACAGAGCATCTAGCATTTACCCTAAAGAGGCCTGTAAACACTGCGGTGTCTCACTTAGGAATATCAGTTTAACCTTTAAAACATTTGCCTTCCCCCTGCTCACCAAAATGTCTTCAGGTATTTGTTGGCAGCTGGGAAATACAAGGGGCTTCTCACTCTCTAATCCATAACRAGTGAAATGAGTTGAAACCTCATTTATTTAGCAAGTAACCTTACTGTGGATGTGCACATGAAAGACGTTAGATTCCCAGATAATTCCCCCTTTCCAACTTTGCTTACAGGCATATTCTTGACATGCACCTGAGCTCAGATTTTAGTACGTCAAAATAAGTCCACATTCAAGGCTGCTTAAAACCATTCTGCAAAAAAGAAGTCTTTGAGGGCACTTTCTCTTTGGGGAGGGAGGCAATATAAATATAATTTTCTGATAACTGCAAAGAGGATAAGCTTTGCGGCATAGTCTGCAAGTAAGCAAATCTGTCTACTGCTCCAGGAGGTGGTTTCCAAAGCCAGGAACCCTTCGCAACGCAAGCTTTATAACTGCGTATCTTTTGCACTAAGGGGTTTCGACTTGCCTTTTTKTGTGTGTGTGTTGCTGCATTTTGTGACCAGTGAGGTGTTTCAGTCCTTTTMTTAGGATAATCTCAGCTGAAGTAGTGTGCGTCTTTTGTTCCTCACATGTGCRAGAGTTGTGAGAAATCTAAAGAAACGCAGTGCTTGGAATCAACCTATTTGGTTTTATTTTATGAAGCTTTTTTCAGCTAAGTTATTTTTCTAACATCTGACTCTGATACTTCTAATTTTGTGACACTGACTTTTTTGCATTGCTACCTGCTTTACTCTGCTAAACTGCTTCTGAGTTAAGATCCTGCTTTGGAATAATATTTATGAAGGCTCRAAAGTTGCAAATCAAAAATTAGTTGCAAAGATATTTGACAGGAAACATCTTCTTGTATCTGTACAGACTTGTACAGACAAGATTTGYACCCGTTAAAATTGTTTGCTATTCAAATACTATTTTTTGGATCTGCAAAATTTAACAAAAGGTCATTTCTGCCTAGTTGCTAGGTACAAGTCCTTCCTGAGTACCTTTTTTTTTCCCCAAAAAATTACTGGCAATGCCAATATGCACATTGTGTGCATATTTGTCTTCTGCCTTTAGCAAAGTTAAGGCTTTAGTTGAACGATGCCGTGAAATTGCAGTCCTTTTTCTTCTGGCTTTCATTGTCTGAACTGAACAGATCCTTCGCGCTCAGTTCTGTGCCTGGTTGGTGGCCTCCCTTTGCCGGCTGGCTGCCTTATTCTGTGCTTTGCGTTGAAAGCAGAGGTTTTATCCCTCGTAATAAGGAGGAATTAATCTTTTTGCTTGCTGCTCTCGCTGCTGAGCATAGGCCTGGCTTTGCGAGGTTTCTTGAGGATCAATAATGAAGCTTTAGAATTCCCAAATGCCGTTTGTCATGGGGAAAAGGATGAAGAGAGCAAAAGATAGCGAAGGGGTAGGGAGAAGTCACTGCCTGTCCTCCTGGTGAAGCAGCACTGATGTCTGAGGTCATGTAACCTTAAGCCAGTGCTGCTCTCTAAAGAAGCAGCCATCTCCAGGCACAGGAAGGTCTTTCCTTAGGAGCCCGTCTCCCTTTTGCAGACACAAATATCAGTGCAACCTTGGGATGAACTGGAATGGGGAACTGATCTGTTGAATTGGTTTTGGCTGGGATGGTTTTAGCTCGGGTAATGCCTTGACCCAGTTTTCAGCAATTATACAAACAGACAGGATTTACATGACCTTTAAAAGAAAGAGGCATTTAAAACAGTGAGATGAATAGCCTTTAAGCTGATTGTTTATGACTCTTTTCAAATACTTCAATTAATGATTTAGTAGTTGATTGTTGTAGAAGTTGTGTGGTACTGTGTAGTTTGACAAGAATATATATTTATGTTTTTGCATGATTATTGAAAGTTGTGTTAGTTTTGTCTGGAGTAAGGCAACATTTTCGTTTTGCTCTTCTCTTTGTATTCTATTTCTCGGAGTTTTACTCTAGCTGTATTTCATATTTAAAAGTATTGCAGAAATGCTTGAATGTGCCATTATATTACTTCCATGGTAATTTAGGGCCACGCAGAACAAGAAATTGTGTGATGTATGAAATAGCTGATATCGGTCTCTCTTTCAAGCAGAAAGGAGCGTCCGATATCACTGGGCATCTTCCCATTGCCTCCAGGAGATGCACTGCTGACGCCTGAAGCCCAGAAAGAAGCTGGGGAAACGCCTGGATCGGAGCATTGGAAATTCCCAGARTTGAGCCAGCCACGCTCCCATACCAGCCTCAAAGTGAGTGCTTAGCTTGTCTGCCTTGTGTTTTAGGGAAAACACTTTAAAAAAGTGACTACTGGAAGGAACCGTTTGGGTCAGATTTTCAGTATGTGTGCTACTGCAAGGTAGTTTCTTGTTCATTGCCTTTTTTCCTTCTCCTCCTTCAATTAAGGGTCATTTCCAAAAGCTGATCACTTGTTCTTTAGAGACTAGGTATGCAGTTGGATAGTATAAACAGGCCTGCTGATAAATGTGGTGCTAGGATAACTTCGATTACTACAGATTCAGTACTGTGCTTCAGCCTTCGCCTACTATARGGAGTAGAGCGTAGGTATACCCCAGAGCTGAGAATGACCTAACTTTCCTAAATTAGCCTGTGAGATGGTTTCTGCCAGCTTGGCACTAGCTCTTCCAATTATTCTGCACTCCAGCACTGAGAGGGTGGCAGTAAGAAAACAGCAGTGAGAAAAATGGGGAGAGTGGAGGTGAAGTGAGGTGAACCTGGGGATCAGGGCTAGGGTGCAATAGATGAGCATGTGGGGAGGCATCTGCAGCAGGAAGCACTCGGTGCATAAAGCCTCTACATATCTTTATGTTGGTGAGCAATTTGGAAGGCTATGACCATACTATTGTATCTGAAACAGCTTGGAGAAGCTGAAGGAAACTTCTTCCTTCTATCGAAACATAACATCTCAACTGAAAAGCATCATAAACTTTTGACCAYGCTTTACCAACTGAGATAAAACATTTGGGTTCAAATAAATGCTTTGTGTARCCATAACCTCAGTAGCAGACATGACACTACAACCGTAGACTCAATACTGTTGCCAGTACTAGCTTAAGGCATTGCTTTCATTCCTGTTTTTCTGCATTTCCATATTCTTTTTTTTTTTTTTTGGCACTTTCCATTAGTTTGGATGCCTAACAGCCCTAATAATTTTGTAACTTGTGTTGGTTTCTGTCAATGRCATTCAATTTTAGGATGAGCTCTCTGATGTTAGCCAAACCGGCTCCAAATCTACTACTCCAGCATCAACAGCTGCTTCAGATGTACCTGTGCTGCCTGCTGAAACTCCTCAAAAGGAAGATGTTGAAGGACTGGCAAAAGGCACAGATGTGCCAAATGAGAAGCTGGACGTAAGCAAGAACATTGAAGTACAGGTAGCTCAAGAGACAAGAACTGTGTCCATTGGTAAGCACTATTTTAGCACTATTACACGCCTCACACATATTCTATTAAGAAAAATTGGTAATTATTATGTTGGGACATAATAACCAGTTTTTTTTGCTATTTAATTTTCTTTTGATGTTTTGAGGTAATTACTAATCCATTTTTCTGTGACTTTGAACTTTTCTTCTGAACAGAAAAAGATGTCACTGGGTGACTGGAGTTAATCTGCAGTGGAGTATCATAAAATTGATAGGTTTTCTAACTTAATGACTCTCATCATCCAGCTCTTGATGAGAGTCTGTTAATGATTATTGCTCATATTGTGTGTCACAAATTGGCTGTCTTGTATTGAGACTTACCACTTGCCTTAAGGTGGAAATGAAAACGAAGAAAAATCTGAAGTTCAAGCAATTATTGAGTCAACGCCAGAGTTGGATATGGACAAAGATCTCAGTGGATACAAAGGTTCCAGGTAAGTCTTGTCCTGTCCTTGGAGTAGATACCAGAGTTCAGCTTTGAACTCACAACTTGTTTTGGAATTTTAGTAGCCTGAGATCATACATTATGCAATGAATCCCCTACTTCTGTGACCTTCCTTCTTTTCTCAAATACCTCAGGAGTTTTTTAATGTACATCAACAGTTCTTGTTGCTGTTGCTACACCTCTAGTGAATGTCCTGGGTACTTCATGTTACAGTGGTCTTAAGAATGCTGATTTTTTTTTCCTGTGTTCCCAGAAAGGGCATAAATCAAAAAGATCTGTTTTCAAAAATCTAGGTTAAAAATATCTAGTTTTTTTCCTCAATCATTCTGCATTTTCATTCCTGTCTTTACAGACTTATGATTTATTTGGCAATTACCACAGCATGCATTTATCAGATTCCAGGGTGTTCCCCATGCTAGAGGAATACTTTTGCCTAGATCTGAGCCACTGCTTTTTTTTTTTTTTGTATGTGAAGGATAAAATTCTTTTAATAGCTCAGAAGTCCCATCAAAAACTGACATGTTTCAGAAGCGGGGAGTGTATGACCTTCTAGGTAAGTCCTGAGCAGTTTAGGGTCTGTTAGGCCTTGATATACTTGCTCTGTTTTTCTTCATGGGAATTACCTCGTCTAGTGAATATTAATGGCTCCAAGGACAGAGGAATATTCTGATCTCTGGCTGCTTAATTCGGTTGTGTTCTTCTAAAGTTAAATGACTTCCTAGTTGACTGAACTGCCTCTTCTTTAGACACTTAGGCTGACTRAGCTTTGATGGAACATCTGGATACTAAGCTTGGTTTTCGCTCATATGTTCAAATTCAGAGAGCTAAAAATTCAAAATCTACTCTAATTTTGGCATCTTGGTGCCAAAGTAGTATTGRAAAATAGGATTTAGGATTCCAAGCCACCTGGCAGTTTCTGCCAGTTTTATATTTKTAATGTGGTAACAAATGAACTGAAGCAAAAACACAGAGGAGGCTGTCTTCAGTATGGGAATAGTTTCTCTCCGCTTTTTGTGATTTGTTTGTTTTGATTCTTTCCACAGCACTCCTACCAAAGGTATAGAGAACAAGGCGTTCGACCGTAATACAGAGTCCCTCTTTGAAGAACTGTCATCTGCTGGTTCCGGCCTAATTGGAGATGTGGATGAAGGTGCAGATTTACTGGGTAAGATGCTCATTTAAAGACCCTGCATGTACAGTGCTTTTCCTAGGTAGTAGAGTGTTCCCTTTAACATATCATTACTGGATTTGCTGTCAGGTTTCACTTGTGTTAAAATCTGTGTCGTCTGAAGTGGTTATTAGATTTACATGAATAGTTGGAGAATTGACCCTTATGGTTAATTTGGTTAAGGAAACAAAATTTGTTAGGACTTCCTGGCAGAAGGTGCTTTGTTTTCCATGGGCAGAAATAGCACTCTTCAGTATAATGTGTAGAAATCTGGTACTGGCTGAGTAGCCTCTTTTTTCCCCTCTTCTCCCGCCCCCCACCAATGAAACCATTTCTGTAAAGCAAGACCACTCCTAACCAAGTGTGTCAGTCTAATAGTTTTACTGTATAATCACCATTTCCTTACAATACAACCATAGTAGGAACAAATCTGTGTTATCTGAAAGCCACATCTGCATCCRGGATATCTGTTGGGGATTTTTTTTATCATTTGGCTTCCTTCTAAATGAAAATGAACATTAGTTTTACTTTCTCTTTAAGAAAAAGAAAACAGAAAAGAAAAAAAGTTAATTGAAGTTCTCTAATTTGCTTTCTCTTGGGCTGCATACCCAGGGGAATATTCTGGTGTGTATGCTTCCTTTCTTTTAAAAACAATAAAATAAAAAAAACTTMAAAATCTGTTGCGTCTACAGTTAGGCGTTCTTGGCTGCTGCTCTCATATAATGCATTCTCTGCATTTTTTTTTCTCTGCTTGATAACATTATTTTTGCCCTTCTACTCATGGCTTTCTAGTTTTTTGGGTTTTTTCTTTTTCTTTTTTCCTGACATTGTAAAGGAAACTGAAACCAGTTGAAGTCCTCCTAGGTACTATCTATTAATACTAAAAACACTTAAACCATATTTACTTGAATAAAAATTTCTTGATGACTTTACCATAGGGCACTTTGATTTCTGCAGATAAAATATCAATAGCTAGTCTAAGTTACTTCAGTAGTTTAGTACCATTTATTTTTAAYCCCAGTTTCAGAGAGAAATTCCAAGAGGTGAAACTTTGACTAGCATGTCTATTTAAGTATCTTTTTTTAATTTTCTATTTATCATCACTTAAGCTTGTCCCTATCAAAATTGTTTGAAAGACTGTACTCGGAGAATATTGAAAAGCTTCTGCAATTTTAGTTCTCTTCGGTTCTGCTTATCTCAAAAYAGCATATATTGTGCACTTAGAATGGTCGTGAGAGTAGGTTTAATTTGGGAAAAAAAAAAAAGATGCAAGATATAGAATGTCTTATTTGAAAAGCTCTTTTAATTAATTCTGCAACTGAGATTATATTTGGCATGCAAACAACAGATTAAAAAATTAATTTCCAGAAATTTATGTAATATTAAAGTAATTATGTAAAAGGTAAAGTTAAATTCACCTTTTCATTAGCTTTGGTATTTTGAACATTTACTGAATGGCTTAGCATTTCTAAGTACTGTTCTTCTAAATTGTTTTACAAAAATTGATAGCTTTTTAATATTTATTTTCATAAGTAGCCTAACCAGTGAACAATGTCATTATGATGTGTGAGGGGTTTTTTTTGTGTGTGTGTCTATTTTACCTATGCATCCTGCTTCTAATCACATCACATCTTGCTTCATGTTTTTGGTTGTAGTTTTGCTTTGAATTCACACWTATTTCTTAAGACTAAATATTTCATCGTTCTTCAGTCATACTACACCTTACACAAACTGTTTCTTGTTCTTGTTTTTGCTCTACATGGAATGCATGGGCTTTAAAGACCATAATTTCTTTGGTAAGGTATCATTTGCTCTGGGGAGGTCTGCAGGGCTTTCGCCTTCTGAGCTTTCTAATAGAGCAAGTCTAATGGCTCTGAGTTCTGAGTGTAGCATATGATATCAAAGACAGTTAAGCATTAAAAATWTGAGTTCTTGTGCACAAACATTTTCCAATATTGCCGTTTTTGTATTTTGAATTAGTAGTGCTGTAAGCTGTTAATGCATAGMATATTTGAAGTAACTTTAACCACTTACCTGTGGCTAGCCAGGGTTGCCTTTAGGCTTTAGGTAAGATGGTGGGGGAAAGCTAGTTATAGAAGGTAGRTCCTCAAACTTTAGAGAGCTTACAGTTGTTTTTTGTTTGTTTGTTTTCTGAATTTTGTTATACTTAAAATCAAATGCTTTTAAACAAGAGACAGCATAGATTGTAAAAATATGCGTTGCATTTACTTAACTATCTTGTTTCCTTTGGAAAGGAATGGGCCGTGAAGTTGAAAATCTGATTTTGGAAAACACTCAACTGTTGGAGACAAAGTAAGTGTGAATGTGTATATTAAAGAAAAGGGGGGAGAAAGGGAAGTGAATTTCTGCTGCTTTGTTCATGCTTGCCAAGTGAATGTCCTTTTAAGTGTGACTTTACACAATGTTGAACTCTTATCCCTTTAAGTAATATGCAAATGTTCTCAAAGCTCAGTCCTGAACTTGTCTGTGTACTTGCTTGTGTACTTACACTGCTCTCTGCACATGTCTTCCCTCCTTAGTATTCRACAGAGGCAGATTCATAATAGGTATGGAAAGAGGAACAAAGGCCATACAGTTCAAGTGCTATATCATTGATCAGGAGTGACAGCAGAACAGAGTTGTGTAAAATAGGTGGTTGTCTATCTTCCTTTCTTTTTTGCAAGCAAATCTTATATCARTATTAAAGCAAGTCAATATTTAAATGGTACAAGTATATTTTCAGTTTTAAGAATATTAGTGGGATAAGTCTGGAGAGTTTGTATGTGTATATTTGGCTAAATATATAGCCTAGCTAGTATTCTTCCTTTTAGAGATGTTGAGGATTTAGTAAGCAAAAGCTGCCTTTGTTCTTGAAAGGCTGTAAGGAATGCAGCACAATGTCATGGTAGGAGGTCAACCCTGCCTCTTCTACTATTTGTAACTGCAGTAAGCTCATCCACTGAAGCACTGTTGAGGGTTTCAGCTTTTTGATTCAACTGTCCTGACTGACTAGTATCTCTTCATAATGCAGTAGTACTGGTATATCTCCTAAGTGTTTGATATGAGGGAGGATTTGGCCAGTTTTGGAAAGATGTAGATTTTCATAGCAACTCTGAGGAGTTCATTTGTAGATCTTTAAGAAAGAAATTAAATATTATGAGACCGTAGTSACCCTTGTAATAATGTATTTTCTATGCTTGCATAGAAATGCACTGAATGTTGTGAAGAATGATTTAATAGCAAAAGTGGATGAATTGACCTGTGAGAAGGATGTGTTGCAAGGTGAATTAGAGGCCGTAAAACAAGCAAAGCAAAAGCTTGAAGAGAAGAACAAGGAACTGGAAGAAGAACTTAGAAAGTAAGTTTGATGTGATGGCTTAAAAATAAAGAAAACCATTTTGGTATGTAATAGAGCCATTTTCTTTGTACCTTTTTTCCCTAGAGCTCGTGCAGAAGCAGAGGAAGCCAGACAGAAAGCTAAAGAGGATGATGATGTAAGTGTTTGTGCWTGTGTATTTTTGTATATGCAGTAGGACAGTAGACATTAGACAGTAGGATATTAGAAATCAACATGCATTTAGTGCTGTTCAGTTTTATTAATTTAACACTGGTGAATTTTCACCATGTGTAGTAAAGACAGAAGATCTAAAATTCATAAGTAAACAAATACAAACTGCTGCTCATTTTCAGTCTTCTCTCTGTACTCATTGTGTGTCATGTTCTTTTTGAAGAAAATATTTTTTGAACTCCATTTATGCTACATAGAAAGCATGGGAGGAAAGGTAGACAGCAGTGGGTAGAACTGAGTTGTTTTACAAAGCCGCACATGGTTCAGCATCTGGAACTGTGCCCTAAACTGACTCTTACCRGAAGGCAGAGGCTGCCTCTGCAAGGCCCTGCTGTGCTCCTTTGTTCTTTYTATCTTTGGGTCTTTTTGTGTGTTTAGAGCGATGTTCCTACCGCTCAGCGGAAACGTTTTACTCGTGTTGAAATGGCCCGTGTCTTGATGGAAAGAAATCAGTATAAAGAGAGGTTGATGGAGCTTCAGGAAGCTGTGCGATGGACGGAGATGATAAGGTAAAACAATAGCCCTTCTCAGCTTTTACGGGCTTTGGAATTTTTAGCTGCGGAATGATCTGATCTATAGGTTATGAGGCCTATTTGCCCTTCTACATGCGACCAAAACTGCCCCTGAATAAGTCTGATTTTTAGTTACCTGAATATAACTTACTTTTTCAAAGTGAGTTCTTGATTAGACTTAGTGTTTTCTTCATGGGATCTGTAATAAGTATCCCTTAATGGCATGTGTGTACTTTGGAACAGTTACACAATTTTGTAAATAAAAACATTCATTTGAGTGGCAAGAAAAAATATTGTTTATATGCATACACACAYGTTAAAGCAATGGACCCAACTGTCACCTGCAAAGTCAAGTAGAAATAACCTGCAATCAGTTTTCAGAACTGATGTCATCTATGTATTAGAATTTGGATAATGCAGGGTGTATGTGGAGGCAGAAATATATTGTAAAACTGCAAGGTTAGCTAAATAGAAGCAGTAAAGATATGACTTGGTCTGACTTGCACCCTGAATACTGAGCTGACCAGAAAGAGATTCCAGAAAATCTGGTCTTCTGCTTCTAGTCGCATCCCAGCTTGTTTTTGTTGCACCCTTGCCAGGACTGAGCCCATCTCTGCTGCGGAGCAGTGGCACTTGCTGCCGCCTGCAGGTCAGGTGTCACATTTGCACTTTTTTTTTTTTTTTTTTTCCTATTGTTCTTAATAAGCAAGAGCCATTTTGACTCTTAAATCTGTGTGAGAAAAATATTGTGCTTTACTGAAGCTGTTCTCCTCCATGGCAGTCCTCCTCTTCCTATGCTAATATATGTATGGCTTCAGGAATAAACATTCTGTAGCTTGTTTACGAGAGCCTTGGGGAATAAGAGGTTTAAAAATAAAAGCCTCCTTCTCCCCAGCTCCCCTCCTACAAGAAAAAAAAAAAAAAGGCAGGCAGAAGGTTTTAAAATTGTTTTGTTGTTTACAGTGAAAAACTGTAGCTTTCCACAGCTTTCTCTTGGCTGTCTAAAAAGCACTCGCTAATTGTGCGTTCTGGCATAAATAAGACCAAAGGATGTTTATTGTGGAATTTTAATTCCACTAGCTAGAATTTCCATGTTAAGGTTTTTCTCTGATTACAAAAGAAGCTGTAATGTGAAGAAATAGGCATTGGTACTGTCAATATCTACTACTTTTCCTTTTTAAAATACTAGAGCTGTTTAAATGCTGGAACTGTTTTGTTCCTAACCTTTAGTTTTAATGCTTACTCAATAAACTTAGAATTCCTTTCTTGTAGAGCATCAAGAGAAAACCCAGCCATGCAAGAAAAGAAGAGGTCAAGCATTTGGCAGTTGTAAGTGTTGAAACACAATCTGCAAAAATAAACGAAAGGACCCTAACCAATTAGYTGGCACATTTTTGTATGTTACCTTCATTTGCCAAAACATATTTAGATATCTTACCTGTTTTCCTTTCGTTACCTAGCATGCCAACTCGGTAAGGCTGCTCTTGAAGACAAAATTGTATCGTAAGCTGCATCCTATAGTGAATGACTCTGCACTTTGAAGTTAAATACCAAAGTGCTGTATTTTTTTTTTAGCTGAATGTGCACCAGGATTCTTGTTCTGAGCATTTTAATGGAACTGAAGACAAGAAATTTGAATAGCTTGTGTGGATTGCATTTATTTCCAATTCCTTCCCATCTATAACATAGAGCTTATTGATTGTCAAATTATCCTTCCTACATGGAAATTCTAAATCAAAAAAAGGATGATTAAATAGCAAGATCCTCATAAAATAAACTTTTGATGTGGTGACTTGCTGATAGCTATTCTATCTTTTAGCATAGAAAATGGTGCATTTTTTAAAGAGATTTTATGGTAGTGCATGAACTAATATACTTCCTAATACTTATTTTCTGGATGCAATACTTGCACCATGATTCTGCTGTTCTTTATACATTTTTATTTAGGATAAAGATCCCAGTTAATTTGATACATGAATGGGATACTACTGCTTTGTTTAAGAATGTTATTGACATGCAGTTCTATGCTTTGTGGGTGATGCTGAGTGTGTAATGGGTGCTGTGTTGGGTTCTATTTTTTTTTTTTTACTCTAACTCTTTCGAGCAGCCTGGTGTATGCAGTGTTTTGCCCACATAGTCAAGCCTGAATGTATCTTGCAAATCTGAACTGTCATCTTTTTTTTTTTCTCTCACTTTAGTTTTAGCAGACTCTTCAGTTCATCTAGTAATACAGCTAAGAAACCAGAACCTCCTGTCAATGTTAAATATAATGCTCCAACCTCTCATATTACTCCTTCAGTCAAGAAAAGAAGCAGCACCTTATCTCAGTTACCTAGTGACAAATCTAAAGCCTTCGAATTCCTCAGTGATGAGTAAGATGTTTTGGTTTTACAATATTAGATATGATGTCTCAAATGTTTACTCTTTTAATTTTCTGAGTTAAATGGTTTGCTGCTCAGTGAATTATAAGCATATAAAACATCCCCCTGAAGTTCATCCTTGTGAATTCAATGTAGTGCACACTGAAATATGCAGCAGCAAATGAATGTTTTGGGTTCTCTGGTGTTTTTGTGTTTTTCAATACACTTCTTTGAATTGTCAACTCTTAGAACTTAAAGATGCATAATCCATGTAGTTCCATGTGTTCTTTAATGATTTCTTCCTAGAACTGAAGCCAGTTTAGCCTCACGCAGAGAGCAGAAGAGAGAACAGTATCGCCAAGTGAAAGCACATGTTCAGAAAGAAGATGGTAGAGTGCAGGCATTTGGTTGGAGTCTACCTCAGAAGTACAAACAGGTACTTATGCTTCAGTGATGGCAACAACTCCATGTTCTGTAAATTTGAACAGCAGTTTCAGGAAAGGGGTATTTCAATCTGAGAGATTCTAGCATCCTTTTTGTTTGTTTGTCTTCCTTTGTTTGTTTTTGTCTTAGTTTTAACTTTTACAGTTAAAAGTTTATCTGAAGAAAACCACAAAGCAAAGCTCTCAAGCATATATAGCAATTTGCAATCGAAGATTTCCTTTTTTTTTTATGGAGGAATGTATTTCTCTCTCCCTGCTTTTTTTTTTTTTTTTTCTGCCTAGACAACAAATGGTGGCCAGGGTGACAACAAGATGAAGAACTTACCTGTACCTGTCTACCTGAGACCTTTAGATGAGAAAGATACATCTATGAAGGTAAGGTTTTTGGAGCTGTGACTATACCTTTGAAAGCCTGGGTTTAGGTTTGTTTGTTTAAGATTCCGTTGTTTTGTTTATGTAATGTAGTAGCTTTTCATAAAGCACAGGTGTTTGAGCTCAAACTTCAATAAACTATGCATAATTTGAATCTTTCTCARATTACTGAGAGAACTGTTATTTGATATCATACTTACGTGTTAATGTGTTGCCTTAGTTTATCTGATTTGATTTTTCAAAATCTCCAAATTTTATGATTTCAACTGAAGTACTTTTTCTTTCAAGCTGTGGTGTGCTGTAGGAGTGAATCTGTCAGGAGGGAAAACACGAGATGGAGGGTCTGTGGTTGGTGCTAGTGTGTTCTACAATGACATGACTGCTTTGGATGCAGAGGGCAACAAACAGCGAACAGGATCTCAAAGTAGCTTAGACAGACTGGATCAAGAACTGAAGGTAAGATCTGCCATCATGTGCTATTTTGAATAATTAGCACAGTTAAACAACTTGACAATATTAACCTACAATATACTGTATGTAGTAGTCAGGTTTGCTGTTTGGTAGCGAAGAATATARTTTTCTTCAAGTCATTAACACAAGGTATTTGGGTTATTGAGTTACAATTATTTTAGCAGTAAATATTTAATTCTTCCCTATGTGTCAGCTTGTTGGTAAATCTTAAGAGTAAATCAGTTCTGCATCAAAACACTGTGCTGTTTGTCCTAGTGTTGCCTCTATTAGAACCCTTGCAATACAAAAGGTCTGACCAACATCAAAAAATGTATTTATTTTGGCACCTGTGCCTTTCCTTAAAGTCTGTCTTTATGATCTTATGAATTTGAAACACTCCATCACACTCATACAAAAGACATAAAAACAAAGGCAGAGAGTTGTGTTTCAGCTTGAGAGGCTTTGGGACATAACATTAATCTGTAGAGATAGTGAGCATGGCAGCAGGCATATAAATACAGTTGCCTTGCTTAACACTTGTTCAGCTTTATAATCGAGCAGTTTTACCATTTTTTGTTGTTTTTTGTGCAGGCATGAAATAAGCTTTCTTTCTAAATCCRCTGAGAACAATTAAATAACTTTAGTTTTGTAACAGAATTAAAATTACATAATTATGATAAGTTAATATAAATCTGTAGATGATCATATAGGAACATAGAAGTTCAGTGGCAGTATTATTGTTTTCACTTCCTTTCCCCCTTCTTATTGTTGTTCACTTCTATTCTGGCTTTATTTTCCTTCAGGACCAGCAGAAGGARCTGAAACATCAGGAGGAATTATCCAGTCTAGTTTGGATCTGTACTAGTACACATTCTGCTACAAAAGTTATCATTATTGATGCTAATCAACCAGGAAATATTTTGGACAGTTTCATTGTTTGCAATTCTCATGTGCTTTGCATTGCTAGCGTACCAGGTAAAGACTCATGATATAAGCCTGTAGGTATTCTGCATATTATATCTCAGGTATTGGGGAGCTTACTCAATTTCAATGTGTAGTTTGAACTTAGATGACAAAATCTTTGTGCACACAAAATGATTTAATCCCTTTCAGGGGCTAGAGAAACAGACTATCCTGCAGGAGAAGAAGGCTCACAAGATGCAGATCCTGGTCAAGTAGATAAGTCATCGTTGTGCGGAAGCATGACCAGCAACAGCTCTGCAGAAACTGATAGCCTGTTAGGAGGAATAACAGTGGTTGGCTGTACTGCAGAGACCTATACAGGARCACCCATAGTTCACGATGCAAACGGCAGCAGCTCATCTGTGGCACATAAACAGTCAGGTATGAAAATCTTAGTGTGGATGAGGCATTTGTCAGCTGTTGATGCCTGAACTTAAATAAGAGATTGCATTGTTGTTTTTTTTATAATTACTTTAGATGATGTATAAAATATGTGTTGCAGTTGTCTCATTATATCAAATACTTGGCTAACTGTTAAAAGGATTAAGTTCTGGCTGTTTTAATCGATTAAGAATGCTCTCAATAATTGTAAAAGCACTTCAAATTTTTTTGGTTTGTTTGGTAGATRTCGCAACTGAAAGTAATTCAGTAGAGGAGAACATTCCAACAGCAGAGGAGGCAACAGAGGCCACAGAAGCCAACACAGGGGTAGAAGACACATCTGATAACTCGCAAACTGGAGTCTACACAGAACATGTCTTTACAGATCCTCTGGGAGTGCAGCATACAGTAGAGGGCTCTCCAGTGTATCAGCCTAGGTACTGCCTCAATACTCATACCTTGAAAATATATTTAAAATGAAAAATGATAATGACATGAAAGCATATTTCAGCTCTTCAGACAGCTCTGGAATTCTCCATGTGAAAGCCAAATATATTATTGGGAGGTCAGGATATTACAGCTTTTTTTTTTAGCATTTTCCCCATCATGCGCCTCTGATGTGACTCTCTTCTGCTATTTCCATAAATAGCAGTAATAATGACAAAGTTAAATGGAATGTAAACTTCCTTTTAGAAGTAAATGAACACTGGGGAAAAAAATCATGGTTACTGAAATTTTTACCTGTACCATTGGTATACTTTTATATGTAGTTGTTGGATTTTAAATATCTTGTGCTCATCAAAAGCAAATGTAGGCATCAACAGCAATAAAACTAGTATTAGGTTATCCTTGGAGTAATCTGAGCATTTCATTCATAGTACTTCAAAATTTTTTTTTCCTTCCTCAGCAGTGAATCAGAATTGTATAAGGATCTTGCAGTTTTGCCRAATGAGCAAGATCTAGTGAGAGAAGAAGCACAGAAAATGAGTAGCCTTTTGCCAACAATGTGGCTTGGAGCACAGAATGGATGGTAAGGAGTTGCTAATCTTAGATTAGATTTGTTAAAGGAATTATTTTAAACTTGCTTCTTGGGCCTGCAGGCTGATAACTATCTCAAGAGTTGAGATTAAGTGCAAGCAAGCCCTCAGAAGAGCCTAAACTTTGTACATCTGTCTATGTTAATGAGAGATTTCATAACTCAAAGGAKATATTGTAGGTAATTAGTAATTGGTTTGACAAATCATCTCTGGAAGAGTTTTTCTAGTGAAAGAACTAGTCTTATCTGGAGACTAGACTAGTCTGGAAAAATACTGTGTATTTCCATTACACTAGAAAAATATATTGCCCTTAAAGTAGACATATTTGCAAAGGTGTCTGTAATGTTTTGGGCATCTGAAACCATTCTGCATGCTCAGATAGTTTATTCTTTCTATAGTTACTTTTTTTTTCAGTGCAAGATGAAATCCACAGTTCGAGGGAAAACAAATGTTCAACTTAAGGCTTTTTGTTGTTTTTAGGGTTTTGTGTCTCATTAGACATTTTTGAGTGCTTTCAATCCCTCCTGATTTGTCTTTGCAGCTTATATGTTCATTCGTCAGTGGCCCAGTGGAGGAAATGTGTTCATGCCATTAAACTTAAAGATTCTATTCTCAGTATTGTGTAAGTTCTGAACAAATATAATGTAAATCATAGTGAATTTTTGTCAAAAAAAATTGGTTTATTTTTTCTTCTAAGATATTTGGAATGTCAATTGCCATAAATGCACGCATGTTCCTTGAAGGGCTTTGGAAAGTGGGGAGTAAGGAAAATGAAAGGAGTTTTGTACCTGTTGAAAATATTGTGATTCAAACCATAAATTTCTTGCTAGCCGTATGCTCAAATATTAGTTATCATTGTTTTGTTTAGGCATTATAACTAAAAATATTTTAAACTACTTGAAATGGTTTTGGAGCATTATTGTAGAAATCAAAGCACCAGTGTTAATGTGAATATAAAAACTATGCTGAACTATTTAAAAAAGAAAAACTTTAAACTTGTATATTCAGACATGTAATCTAATGATGTATTCTTGTGCTTCCTTTCCCTAGACATGTAAAAGGAATAGTATTAGTTGCACTAGCTGATGGAACACTAGCGATATTTCACAGAGGAGTTGGTAAGCTTTTTGTTGATCTTGAAAGAATGAAGTTGTTACAATGCTKATAAAAGAAATGTATCGTTCACAGTGTTTTGAAAATTTATTCCCCAGTAGCCTTTTTACAGACTGAGAAATCTTTCTTATACTTCTATTGCTGTTTTGAGTACCATTTGAATATTTAACCAAGTATAATACTTGGTAAGTTCCGGCAAAATTAAAATGCAGCAATTGGGAATTCCCTGTTACTYTCTTCTAGAGAGAACTAGGTTCCCCTACTTGGTATCACCACTACAGATTCTTGCTCTGAAGTTCCTCTAAGTTGCTTCAAGTTTATGAACTAGCTGGCTTTCTGCATTTATACCCATCTCTATTCTCCCAACCCCGATACAGTTTTCTCTGCAAACTGCCTATCTAAACTGCAGTTTCTTATGCCTTTTTTTCTGAAACGTACTCTTCTTGTTGCTTAGAAAACCTTACATTTTCACTTAATCACAAATGTAAGGCTGAATTAACTTAAATGTGGCCTATTTAACTGGCCTGTGTAAAAGTCCAATTTTGATTGTAGGTCTACAGGGGAATCTTTTTTCCTGTGTGTGTATGGGATGTTTGTTTATTTTTTACTTTTTTTCTTAATATGTTTTTAATAATTTTTTTTGTCTTCAAAKAAGTTCTGCAGCCATTTATCCCTTGTTAAAGCAGAATTCCTGCTTTCAGAGTTATCTTGACTATTACTTGGTTCAGAAACTCGATCAACCTGCAAGCTGCTTTAGTTTGTTGCTTCAGAGTTCTTTTATAAGCAATGTAGTTGTTGCTAATGACCTTTCAGGAAAATGTGGGCTTTTTCTGACTCCCACAGAAATTTCTGCACTGTTCTGGTTCATTCCTTGAATTCTTTCATATCCTAGGAAGAGAAAAAGGAGAGTAGGATATGTGTGAGCTAAATAGCAAAAACCCCATTAGTGTGTTCATCATGCATAATAATAATGTCTCTTATTTTACTAGTGTTAGTAATTGAGACCAAGTATTGACTTACCCAAGTTGTTACAACAGTCTTAAAAATTAGGCTGTTTTTAAGCAAGATATTTGCCCAGGGTCTGTGGATAATTTGTAACTTAGAAACCTATGTTTTGGTTTTTCKTTCCTTATTTTGCTTTTCTTTTTAAAGATGGCCAGTGGGATTTGACAAACTATCACCTCTTAGACCTGGGCCGGCCACATCATTCTATAAGATGCATGACAGTGGTACATGACAAAGTCTGGTGTGGCTACAGGAACAAAATCTATGTTGTTCATCCAAAGGCCATGAAAATAGAGGTRAGTTCAACTGATGTCTTAAGTATAATTAAACTTTGTTATGTCTTAATGCCATCTTTTGCCAAAGCCCAAACTCCAGGGAATGGTTCATTAGCACAGAAACAGACAGCAAAGCAAACTTGTTTTAGGAAATGCCATTAACTTTTCTTAAGATAAAATGATGCTTTCACTGTTTTAGAAGAATTTGAGAACTGATAGGACAGTAGTTGCAAGGGCACCTCCTAACTTTGATACGTACTTTTTCTATTGTTATGTTCTTCATCTATCTGTCTAGAATGTCTCTAYGTATTTTAGAGAGTTTAAAGGGTCAAAAATATTGTATAGATTTTCCCTCCAAAGAATATTTTGTTTCTGTAAAGGTGTTTAGGCTGGTGTGTCTGCAGTGCTGTTGTGTACATGACATCCCACAAGTGCAAGAAGTGGCCAAGGTTTCTGGAAACTGTTATCAGAAGTTAAAGTATTAATTTTGGCACTTGATCTGAGATGTGGACRTTTTAGAGGGTGAATGCTCAGCTCTTGAAAATATCAAGGACCTAATTCATGATAGGTCTCTCTGAGGAGAAGAGTTTATATATGGAAAACTGGGGAAACAAGGGAATGGATACAACTGTTGTGACTGTTATGATGTTGGTGGTTAGTAGCATTTTGCATGACTGGGTTTGTTTTTAAGATAGTCCTGGAAAGAGAAGCAGGTTTGTTCATGTATATCTTGTGCTATGCCTAGAGGAGCTTTTGTTGAGAAAGCTCAAGGTTAAAATGGAAACAGAAGTCAGAGCGGGCAGGGATTGTAATGTGACCTGAAATGCGGTAGGAAACCATAGCTTTGTGATCCTGCTCCAGGGCAGGGAATCAACACTTTCRGTGTTTACTTTACCAGCATCATGTGGTGATTGTAGCTAAACTAAACACTCTATCTGTAGATGTAGTAGATAACTTGAGAACATTGCCAGTATTGACAGTGTAAGACTGAAAGAGAAACCCTTCTTATTTTTCCCTTTATCACATCATTTCCTAACAGAAAATCTCATTTTTTTGTAGAAGTCATTTGATGCTCACCCAAGAAGAGAAAGCCAAGTGAGACAGCTGGCGTGGGTGGGTGATGGGGTATGGGTGTCTATTCGTTTGGACTCTACACTGCGTCTCTATCATGCGCACACGTATCAACATCTACAAGATGTGGACATTGAACCTTATGTAAGCAAAATGCTAGGTAAGTTAATAAGAACATTCACAGTATTCTTACACCTCTTGGTGGCTGGAGCTCAGGGAATTTGCATTGCAAGCCAAGAGGGAGGGTGGGACCTGTTTGATATAAAACTTGATTCTGGAATTAGAAGCCTAAGTCAAGTCTTATAAAGCCTGATGAGCTCAGTGGATATTCTATTATGATTGCTAATCCTAGYTGATGCTGCCAATGTCCTTAAACTCGAAACTGATTTAAAAATATGTTTGGGCAGAAAACCAGAGACATTAAAATTGTCCAGTGTTACTGGACTGATGCTTGGTTTCAATCCAAGAATGGGAAGAACCCATAACTTATGTGGAAAACCTATGCTTTCCCAAGAGAGTTTGAACACAAAATAGCAAATATGTTATTGCTCTGAAAATAAATAAGCTAGGGTCATTGTTCTATTAGTGCTTGTATAACAGCAATTTGAAAATCTCCCTAAACACAAGAAATACAGGTAATGTATCCTTTTGGAATCCATCAGAGAAGTGTTTTAGCYTCTAAGGTTATCTTCCAAGTGAAAACACAACTCAAAGAATATACCCCTCCACCTTGCTTCTGTTTGAAGTGGGAAGCTCTTGCATGTCTGCATGGGTTGGGAGTTGAAGTTAGAATTCTGTTATGGAACTAAAATTCTTTTTTGCTCATTTTTTGATGAAAAGCATCTTTTGTTTTTAGGTACTGGTAAACTGGGATTCTCGTTTGTGAGAATCACAGCTCTTATGGTGTCATGTAATCGTTTATGGGTAGGAACAGGAAATGGTGTCATCATCTCCATTCCATTAACAGAAAGTAAGTAAAACATAAATGAATAGCACTGTGCAATATTCTGTAGACAGAAAAAGAAAATATTTAAGGTCCTTCAAAAGCTTACTAATGGGTAGAGAGTTTTACCACTAGATGTGAATCTTTCAGKTATTGTAACAGAGATTGGTTCTGTGCATTGTGTAGCACATAATCTGTGTCCATGGTTACAGTTCTCTGTGCAAAAGAGACCATCTTGAAAAGCTCCTTTGTTCAGAATTTAATAGAGATGATCTGGCTTGCATGAAGAGAGACAGTTTCAAAGCCTTAGAGGTATTAAGAGTATTAGCATTAACTATATATCTCATTAAGTTTCTTGCTTGCAAGAAGAGATTTTTGTTTTGCAATTGATGTTATTTATGATCGCCAAAGTAGTTTTTCAGTTTAAGGAGGCTGATGTTGCTTGTACAATTTGCATGGCTTTTTTTAAGAATTCATCACAAAATAGGCATGAAGGACTGGAACTGCAGTATACCAAACTACTCTAGAGGATGTGTTCAAAGCCATAGGTATCTGCTTAATAGAACCCAAACTTACMCCATAGGCTCAAAACTACTGGAATGGGAGGGGAGAAGTCATCTTCTGACATGAGAAGCTGAAGTCTGGGAGAAAGGAACAGTCCAGTGTTCACTAAGAGCAAAGCAAGTTATATCTGAGGCAAATGTAAAAACACATGGGCAAAGGATTCACAAAATGCAGCCATTGGGTAGTTCTGATTGTCCTAAGTGATAAAATAGTGAGGCCTGATAGGTAAAATYTTAAAATAATTTAATAGTAAAAACTCATCATGTTGTATCTGCTTTTTTTGAATAGCACATACGTACATTTTTCTCATACTGTTTCATTACATTGTCCATTCATTCAGTAAATGTCTTTTTGCATTGCATGAATGTACTTAAGGGAGGATAGACTTCCTTTCATGATTTTGAAATAATTAAGTCAAACTTTCAAAAATTATAGCTCTTTGCATCAAACTTAATGTTTCCAGAGGATTTTACTTTTTTTTAAAAAAAAAGTAGCATATATGAAAAAAGACTCTATTAAAGCTAAGGTTTAATTTTGTTAGTAGTTCATGAATCAGAAAACTATTTGTGAATCAAATGAGTTGTGGGTTTGAGAACCTGTGTTATAAATATTTGTTTCAAAGGCAGTTGCATATTACATACTCTCAGTTCCCTGGGTCTCATCAGCAGGGCATCTTACAGGCACCTGAAAACATGAGGAATTGTATAATAATTTGTTAGTCTCCTGCTCAGAAAAGAGAGAAAGGGGAAACTTTTGCTAATAAATGAATCTTTATAGTGGTAAAGTACATGAAAGTGGCCCTGTTTTCTTTAACCATTTTATACTGAAACTTTTATACTGAGATGTTGTTCTCTGTGACCTTTTATTGAATCTTCTGTAATTAAATGACTGGTTTTAGGAGCTAAAATTTTGAGCTCTATCTTATCAGAAACCAAAATATAAGAGTGGTGGGTTCTCATTAA
Organism: Eudromia elegans; assembly: GCA_003342815.1. Lineage (NCBI taxonomy): Eukaryota > Metazoa > Chordata > Aves > Tinamiformes > Tinamidae > Eudromia > Eudromia elegans. Next base: position 1,558,306 of record PTEX01000049.1, read on the forward strand.
TCCTTCTCCTCTACTGTCGTACCTATCCATTTCCCCTTTCCTCCTTTCTCACTTTAGCTGTAATCCTCCACCAGGGACGTTTACTGGGGCTGAGGGGTAAGTGCAGATCCTGAACAAAAAAATCTATTTTCAGGCTTCTAATAGCCACTTTGAGGCTGTTTACCCACTCCTTATAGATTTACCCTTTGTATGTTCCTAAATGTTTTTCCACTTGCAGTTACTGCATTGCAGCAGTTTTATGTTTGCTAAATGGCCACCAATCTGCTCAGCAGTTTAGTATCATCCTGTGTTGCAGCTGAACTTTCATACAGACTTTGTTTTTCTTTCAGCCAATGTGATACCATATCTTATAACTGTCATTAATCCACATCATTTACTGTCTTGTTATAAATCACTGTTTCTTTCACTACCTTGATAGTCTTTGGAATGGAGATGGCTTGTATGTCTAGCATGAGTACTTTTCTATTTTAATGGATTTTAAAACTTTTCAATAAAAAACAGACGTGCAATTCTAATAGGGTAGTTCCTTCATGCCTACAGGTGGTTATTTTTAGAGATTTTATTTTTGCAGGCAAGGGGATACCCTATAGTTAGTTGGAATAAAAATGCATTTACATGTTGAAGTACACTGTGTACGTTTTCACGCTGAAACTTATTAGCAGTATTTTCTGTAAAAATGCTGTTTTCACAAATTATGTTTTCAAAAACAGGAAATTAAAACTTGATGTTTATGCTAGACTAATAAGAGTCCTGCTCCATTTTCTGAGGTACTTAAAATAACGAAGCATGCGATCTTTTTTTCTTTCCAGCTCTGTCTTGAATTGGCATTGCTGCCCTCCTGTTTCATTTTTATCTGAGTTGGCTTTAGCTTTTAGATGGTATCATAAGGTTTATTAACAAATAACTATTTTTGTCATTTATATTGTCAAGTAGAGAACGTTTCTTTTCTTTTGCAGCTAATAAAGCAGCAGCAGGTTCTGGAAACCGTCCAGGAAGTGTAATACGTGTATATGGAGATGAAAACAGTGACAAGGTGACCCCTGGAACGTTCATACCATATTGCTCAATGGCACACGCACAGCTTTGCTTCCACGGGCACCGTGATGCTGTCAAATTCTTTGTCGCTGTACCTGGTGAGCTTTTTATTACCATTGCTTGAGTGATGTTTCTTGTTCATCCTCCATTGCTTGGCTGAACATAGTGTTTAGGCAAAGAAAGCAAGTAAAGAAATTGTACATTCAGAACAACTTGTTGTTATTTCTTGATTTGTAAGACTTCTCCAGCTCATAAAAGYAATGTTGTTCAATGACATAAAAAGGGGTTGGTCTGAAGGAAAGAAGTGCCTAACTTTGGTCTGAGGAGAAACACTCTCTTAACTGAGTATTGCTTCTAAGAAGATGGGCAGCTGATAATGAACATAAGTTCAGATTTAGGAATCGAGATTCCTGTGGGAAGGAAAAAAAAAATACTGGTAAAGTCCCAAAGGAAAGGATCTTGATTGAAAAAGCTAAGGATTTTCTAGAAACTGCAATGCTGGTGAAATACCTTCCCAACACTTGTGTGCAGTAGGTGTGCTGGCATGTGAAAAACAGAAGCTTATTTTAGCTGACATGTGATGAGTAATTTTAATTGTACAGYTCAAGTCCTTAGGTCTGTTTCAGTGTCATCTCTAGACTTAAGTGCCTGTGGGAAATTTAATGAGGTGCCTCATCTCTAATTCGTATTGAACTGTCTCAAGTTGATTCCTTCTCTTTTAGACAGAGAAGGAGTCTAAGCATAGCCTGCTTCTTGCCCGTTTGTGAGGAATTTGTCTAGAATCCAAAGTTGAGTGTACGATTAGGTAGTCAATATGTAATTCCAAAGCCCAAATACATGCGACRTTTTTTATGTAACTGTTCTGTGAAAGTAGCATAAAAATGTATTTTGTGTGTCTTTTAATGCAGGTCAAGTTGTTTCCCCGCAGAGTAGTGGTGCATCGGAGCTAGCAGGTGAAAAACCAGCCCAAGAGTCCTTAAACCAGAGTCCCTTAAAATCAATGTTGGTGATAAGTGGTGGAGAGGGATATATTGACTTCAGAATGGGTAAGATCGTCAATCAGTTTTAACTAATTTTGACCTTTTGCCTCAATGTGCCTTGGGTTCTTGTCCTAATATAAAAGTTTGTGTGTTCTGTGGGGGATAGCCCAAGTGCTGTAGTCTCTCTACTCAATAAAAAAATTCCTACTCTTAACTGCAGTAGAGTTGCACAAGAGGAGCGACTTGAGGCACCTCTGTGCAATGCTGTAGTGCGTGAGGTATGAAAATACCTGAGGTTCTTCCAAGCAAGCTGGAATAACCACATTCCGGATGTCCTTACAGCGCAATGCAAAGGCGTGAACTTAAATGTCACAGCAGTGTAGTTGCATTAGCTCAGCCATTACCATGTTAATGCAGCAAACTGGCTCAGGAGCTAGTTCTGTCCATTTTATGTTTTGATACCTCTGACATAGCCTAACTAAAAGATAGGCAAAATGTGACTTAACATTTCTGAAGCTGTCAGTCAGCTCCAGTTTCATGTGGTTAAAGTGACAATCTCCTGTATCAACAAACTGCCTCTGTAATAGTGTGTGTGACTCTACGTGCAGTTTTGTTAGTGCTCATACTCTGTTACCTTTGACTCAAGTTGGCTCATGACCCAAAAGTTTTGGGCGCCATTATAAAACTTCTATTCTCTTTGAACAGCAATAATGGAGGATAGGTTTAAAGCTGTCTTGTGCCAGTGTGTGCTGAGTTGTGAAAAGCTAGAATAACTAGAAAAAGAAGGACAGAAAAAAAGGTTTGTCATTCATCAAATAGATGAATATTTCATTATCTCTCTTGTGTTCAATTACTACTCATTATGTTCAACCAAGAACTGAAGAATATGACCATCAGAACATGGGCTTCTGGTGAAATAATTATGAAACAAGTTCCAGACTCTAATGTATATAGTCAAGATAACAAATGCACTCTTATAAGAGCAGTTGGCCMAAAAAAATGCCTTTATGAGAAAAAAGTGGTTTTCTCATAAATCTAATATTTATTTATCTTTCTCCATTTAACATGGTTTTTCATTGTACTTGCCTGAATTGAAGCTTTTGTTTTGTAGGTGATGAGGGTGGAGAATCTGAACTCCTTGGAGAAGCTCTACAACTTGAACCTTCTGTAGCCAAAGCCGAGAGGAGTCACTTGATAGTGTGGCAAGTAATGTATGGCAGTGAGTGAGCCTGTAGGATGCAGCTGGAGACCTTAGGGGAGGGGGGGGAAAAAAAGCTTCTGCATGTTTTTTTTTATTTTGTGAAACCTGTTTCACTACATGATGTTGAAGCATTTCTTTGCTGTTTAACTTTATATTGCAAATCTGTCATACCTTAACTATACAGACCTTAGCTTGTGCTGTTTTACTGCACCCGTGTTACATGGAACAGTATAATGAAACCAGAACTTTCTCAAAACTGGTGTATACACCATAGTAAGCAAACCAGACCTAGTTTTACTGTATCACAGCAGTCTAATGTAGTTCACTTTTTGATAGTCTTGACTCGAGCTTTATTACAACTGAGCTTCATTTATCGATATAATGCATTGAGTAAAACAGCAAAGTTATTTCCAGAGTATTTCAAAATTGACACATTGGTATCAGATGAATTGTCAAGATTCATCTGTATGTTCAGTGAGGAGGGCTAAAGTGAACTGTAAATTTCAGCTTTTGTTTTCAAACCTGGAAAAATCTTGCTTAAATAGTGTATACAGTTCCATCTGTCACTTTCATCAGAAAGTCYGGGGAAAAGAGGGGATTGTATAGAAATTAAGATGACAATATTTAAATAAAATKTCATATTTTGACTGCTAAACCTTAAAACTTGAACTGCTGCCCTCAATGAACAATTTTGAGCATAGTGTTTTCCTCTTTCCTGACATGGATACATGTGAACAGCTCAGTTTTCAAAGGGTATTCTTAAGATGATTTAAATTTGAAAATAATTGTAAAATTCTTGAACAGGGGATACATCTTGTTCTCTTTTTGTCTTAAATCCTTATCCTAAGCACTAGAATGATCTTCTCTGCCTAGCTGGTCAAACTCATGAGGCACTACAGGTGTGAAGGTTAGAGACCTCGATTAGAGCATGAGAAAAGACTCAGAGTGTACAGGAAAAAAATGCATTCTGCCCAAGTGAGATTATAAAAACTTTAGTGCCAGATAATTAGAAATGAAGTGTATTTTTCTTTTTTAGTTGCATACCCCGTTTAGGCAAAAATAAAAATGAAATCATGTTTAGAGACAATGCTGGCAGATTACACTGAGAGGATAATTTGGAGAAAGTCAGGAGACTCTAATATCAGGCCGACATTCTTTCTACTCGCCATCTATTTTCTTTTTTAACCATAAGGGTGAGTTGAAGACTGTCTTCCTTTTACATTGAATTTCCTACATTAGAATCAGAACTAAGTTAAACATTTCATGGCTTCTGTTCTTCAAAGTACTTTAACACCTAGATTTATTCTTTCATTTAGTCTCTGGAAAGCGAAAAATTTCAGGGGTTTTAGTAAGAATCTAGTATATAGCCCCCAAAAGACTGGGACTGTTCTATTCAGATTAGCAGAAAAAATAGTAATTTGATCATGTGAGAGAACTGAACTGTTTMAGTAAATTAAATACAGAAACACTTTTTAAAAAACTGCCTAAACATTTTTATGCAATAGGAGCAGTTCTGGTCTATCAGGCAAACATGTGTTTATATATTTTCTTAATTTTTTTAAATGAACACATTTAGCTGAGGTCTATTGTGTAAATATATATTTAGGCAGCTTTTTCAAATGCATATCATAGCTGATAAACCAGAAAATCTCCATTCAGGTCTATTGGTTAGATTTATATGTATAAATACTTTTTAAGCAACATATTTTGTACACAGCTGTTCCTCTCGTAAATATGTATTTAGGACAYGAACTATGTAGTAAAATCCTTATTAAAGATGTCTAATATCTTGGTAGTATTTTTCTCTTCAGAATGCCAAAAGTGATAAGAGCATGTTGTTCGTAATTGCTTTCCAAATTMATCTTTAAGGCAACTCTTAAAGTACTTTGATTTAAATATAGAGTCTGGGAATTTTTAAAAAACTATAGAAGTACAGAAAATAATGCACATATAAAGACCTATTTAAATTTATATTGACAYGTATGCTGAATTTGAAGCACATCTGAATTAACATATGAAATTSGATGCCTGAGAAAAATGCTGTCTAAACTTAACTGTTGTGCAGAGTCTTCACGAAGTGGTGCAGTTTCATTGCTTTTTCTGCCATCTTAGATGTATTGGCTCTATGGAAAACACGGTCTCCAAAGCTTTTACTCACAGGTTGATTGTCACATTCTCATGTTCTCAGAAAAAAAAAAAAAAAAAAAAAAAGGAGAAAAAACGCACAATTCTTTTTCTTGGTTCCTCTATAGCATTTTAATTGTAATTATCGAGTTCTTTCTCTAAATGGCTTCACTGCTGTCAAATAGAGCAAATGAATCTGGCAAGTGTGTACCTGGTCTTTTGCCAATGTATCTGGTTCACTGTGCCATTTCAGCCACCTCAGTGGACCAACTTTTGCAAATTGTTCAGAGACGGTTCTTTCTGTCCAATAGTGGAAGGGTTTTAAAGCAAATCCTAGGTGTAACTGTGTACCACTGTGGGTGTAGATAAAAGGCAGGTGCACTTCTTTTTACTTCTCATTTTAAAACTTTATCTCCTGTCCTAAGGTTAGAAGGGTCCCTATTCTCATTGCAGTGCACTGGGATTTAGAAATTCTCAATTTAAGGTCATTTGAATAAAGCATGTAAAACCCCAGGCACTGAGATGACAATATAGTCCTCAAAACTCGGTCTCAAGAATGTCCTTATGCATACACTCATGTGATTAAAGCATCATATAAATAGGAACTAATCTCTTGATAGCTACAGCTTGTTAGTGATTTGGAACCATTTCGAGCACAAGAAATGCAGCACATGACTTGCCTGGGTAAGGGTATGTGCATGGTAAGGTRAAACGCGTTGTGTAAGCTGCTGCATTGTTCTTTTCTTGTAAAGGTCTTCCTGAGTTGGATCAGATAGAGCTGGCAGAGCGTAGACACTTTATCATAGGCTGCCTTAGTAACAAACAAATGTTAAATCTGTTTTATTATACTAACTGTTCTAAAGAACGTGTGTCTCTTAAAATGCTGTGTAACTGAATATTTATTTCCATGTGAGTATTATGAAAGTTACCAAAGGATTAAACCTGATTTAGCACTCTTGTAAGCAACCCTGTTGAGGCAGGGTCTTGCAAAGGCCCTGGTCTGTAAAACAAGACACAGTAAACTCCAATACGGTTCTTTATGGAAATGAAATAACAGGGTTATGCCATATTGTAACAACCTATGTTGCACCTCAAAGCATTTTTCTATACACTAAATGTCTCTCCCGCCCTCTAACAAGATTAAGTTTCCTTTATTAATTTTGTTGATGCACATTTCTCAATCTTTTAAACATATATTTTAAACATTTTATGGTCTGTAATTTTTGAAAGTTTTTGTCTGTTGGACACTTTACGCTGAATTTTACTTGCCTCTGTAATCCGAGTTGGATACTACAGCGTCAAACTTGCTGTCTGTTAAAACTTGAGGCTTCTTTTCTGTGAGCAGGATGCTCATATAGCAGTGTAGTTATTTCAGTATTTATTTCTATTATTGAATCCTTGGGGGTTCAGAATGTAACTTTGTACATGAAATATATATAAATATGTATATGAAACATACACTGGATTGGTGTGTTTTTTGTAGTCTCCTGTTAAGTTCAGAAGTTATGCCTTTTGATAGCATCAATAATAAAATCAAATAATCTGTAGGAGAGTCTGCTATGAGACGAACCTTGTAGCCTGCCAAGTAAACAAGCCTTGGAAAGCCTGAATTTGTTTCTATCCCCAAACTTCGCAGGGCTGGAGCTGCAAATTTGTGCTCTAGCTACTCCCCAGCCTGTTCCCTGAGTGTCGAATGCCCTTGCTGAGCAGTTCTGCTGTGATGCCTTATCCATTTTCCTTTTTTTTTTTTTTTTTTTTCTTTTTTTTTTTTTTTTTTTTCCTCTTTTTGATGTTTTAAGAACTTTATTTTGCTGTTTGCTGAAGTCTTGCTAGATTTTTGCCCCGTTACCTCTATGGAGCAGGTTTAAGCTCTTCCAGCCCTGCGCGTACCTTATTCTGTGCATGTGGGTAAGTCATTACTTTTTCTCAGATTCTGCTTTAGGATTGCCACTTGCAAAGTGATTTTTTTTTTTATGCCACTGCAAATACTTTTTATCCTTGGATCATATTTGAGTTTTAAACCTTCAAGACTTGTTGTAGTCTTGCATGGTTACACTAACTCCTTAAAAAGAGATTTTGAGGTGACTGTGCTAAGGATTGGGTCCTGCTTATCAWAGTTTGAGTCATTATGAGAAGCAGGAGCAGGTCAGGGAGCTCTGCATGTTTTTTTACCTGCTTCTACCTGCTTGTGACTCAAGATGATCAGAGATTGTCTGGGCTCGGGTGGTCTTTGCATTATAAACACAAGATGGTGCTGTTACAATYTGAAGACAACACGGAGGGGAAATTCCTTGTGCTGATGCTGGCAACCAGTGTCTGCAGACTGAATCCACAGCTGGAGCTCAGTTTGAGGGGCAGCTCCTGGGCTGGAGTAGGTGCTTTTTGTGACAGCAGTAGGTGCTCTGCACTGCTCCTTGCTGCACCCTTCCCTGATCTCCACTGCGGATACTGCGGAGATCAGCGAAGGAGGCAGCAGCCGGGAGGAAAGGAGCTTTCTGGGCAGCTATTTGTGCACCTCAAATGCCCAGTAGCTGTTGGGTGCAGCTTGTAAAAGCAGGTGTTTGTGGCTGCAGGCCCCATGCGAGTGGCACAGCTGGAGTCTTGGCTCATCCTTGCAGCCGAAAGGGAAAATTGGCTTTAATTTCTCCAGGCTTTGAGCAAGCCCTGTTCGTGTCCAGCCGAACTCAAACTTTGCAGCGGTTACTGCTTCTGCTCCAAAGTGTCCCCTGGCCAGCGGTGGTGACTTGGCTGCAGCACTTCTTTGACCCAGCTTGAGGCTTCTTTTAGGAGGGCCACTCTGCTGCCACCTCACCCTCTGTGCACAGTGTCACTCTGCCCAGGGGCTTCTGCCTTCGGAGGYTCCTGCAGAGTCTGGAGTTCAAGGCAAAAATGAAAGGAARGGGGGGAAAAAAAGGAAAACAACCCTTGCTGGAAAGCGTCCCGGATTCCACATCTGCTTTTCACTTCCACCTTTGAGCACAGGGCTGCTGGGGCGGCGCAGGAGCCAGGACGGGGAGGGACGTGGCACAGCACGGGGCCCGGGGCCATTGCTGKGGCTGTGCAGCCGCTTGTGCCTCCCTTTCTTGGCCTGCATAGGGCTGACACTGCCCTGGCGCCTGTATCAGGGCTGTGTCCTGCTGGTGGGAAGCTGCATGGGGAGCAGAGCGAGGCCCGGGGCAGGTCTGGGAGCTTCCAGCCCTGCTTCACTGCAAAGCTGTAAGGGCCAAGTGTAGCAAAATCCTCCCAATCCATTGCCCGATGCCTTATTTGGGGCAGATACTGGTCTTGGGATGGGTTCTTAAAGACAGCCTGGGGCAGGGAATCAGTTTAGCTGCCTTTGGGTAAATAAGCACTGTTGAACTGACCTGAGGCAGCTCTAAATAGCAAGTTGAGGAGCAGCTTTTGCAAGTGTTTTGAAGAGTTGTTTCTTGGCCAAATCTCTGAACTTTTCAGGGTGCTTGAAAGGTCGTTTCACCATAGCAACCCTGAGCTCCAGTAAAGCCCCAAATGTCAACTTTGGGCCCAAGCCACGGTTTAATTGCTGCAGCGAGCTGTGAACAGAGAGATGCCGCTCTTGGAGGCCTTGCACTGTAAATCTCCCTCAGACCTTGCTGGCTAACGGTCTCCTCCAGCCCCTGTCCTCCCGTGATGAAAAACCACGTCCCTTTGCCCAGGACAGTGGGGGTTCGTGATTCAGAGCACCGCTGTGCTGATCACTGCTTGCTCAGACAGTCACTTTAGGCCATAAACTATAGGACTAACATCAGGCTGATCCTTAAAAAGGAAAATCAGGGCTAAAAAGCTGGTTGAAATGATTGTGGGGGCAAGTGCTGATTGAAGGCGGCTCGCTGCAGGGTTTCCTGAAGTGCTCATCTTCACTGGTGCCCTCCAGCTGCTCTGTACCCCAGYGCCAGCCTCCTGCTGATGTCCCCAGCACATCAGTGTCCAGGGACAGCTTTGGTGGCTGGGAGGGAGGGCGGCCGCGCTCGCTCCGTGCTCTTCCCCCGGCCCTGGGAGCAGCTCCTAGGGCTCCAGCACAAACGAGCTCCTCGCGAGCAGCTCGGAGCCGCTGCAGCGCCGGCCTCTGTCCCCTCCCTGCCCAAGCTCTTCTCTGTTTGATGCTGAGCGGGTTCAGTGCTGCATTTTTAACAGAGCCTATATAAAGAAACGCTACAAAATGAGCTTAGTGGGTTGCTGGAGCGTCATCCGAGGCCAATAGTAAATTAAGTTACATAACCYAGTAGGTCATAGCTGTAACTAAGCCTTTTATAGGCCATAAATCCACGTTTCCTGGATTTTATRGCTTCTATTTAAAARCATTTTTAAAAAAATACTATGTGATTGGAATAAGCCTTGGAGTTGATCTTCTAACACAGATACTGTCCTGCGCAAACCTGGGCTTGTTTCTCCTCCTTGTAGGCGAGCTCTGCCGGGGCTGCCCCGAGCGAGAAGCCGCACGGAGCCTCCCCAGCGCGGCAGCCAGGGAGCTGCAGAGCCCCCGAGGGCCTCGACCGCCCCCCGTGTCCCCCCCCATGGCCGTGCAGCGAGGGCCCAGGTACGCAGCTGGCCAAGGTGACCCACCCAGGGACAGCGTCAGCCCCCGGTGCTTGTACTCCTGCGGGTTTTGTGGCTGTGGAGGGTGCAAGAAYCTACTGGTTACCAGTTATTTAGAGGTTTTAGTTGCCCAACAGCAAAGTTGGGCTTTTGGGGACGCTTTAGGAAGTGTTTGGTGTTGTAATGAAACATGTTAGTAAACACATCCTTTTGGGGAGTTATTAAACCTTTTCCATCAGCGAATGGCACCAGTGTGGCTGGCTGCTRCGAGTGGGTGGCAATGGTGCCCTCGAGCTGCAGGGCCAGCTAGCCCGGACCCCCGAGCTTCAAACTCCACAGGGAGCCTTCAGCTCGAGCCTGCCCCGCAGAGCAGGGGCTCCACAGCTGTGCTCGGGGGCAGCTAGGGTGCGGGTGAAGCTTAAAGGTCTGTACAAAGCTACTGGGCAGAGCAATAACCAGGCACTGCTCGAAGGGACTCGCTGGAAACGGTAAGTAAAGAAAGAAATGAAGACCTCTGCAGCCTGAGTTTCTGCCCTCAGCTGGGGACATCCATGTCACTTCTCCCCAAAATGACCTTTGGCCTGCACAACCTCAATCCTGCAAAGTTTTGGGCACAACATTATTCAAGTCTAAGCACGTGACTTCAGTRAGGCTATTCATGTGCCCATGGTAAGTGTCTGCTTCAGGTCTTGTGGGATTAAGAGCGCTGCAAGCTTTAAATTAAGGACCTGAGAAAGGATAGAAGTAAGACTTGCCTGAAAAATAACATTAGGGGGCTAGTTGAGGTGCTGTGACAGTCAGAAGTGACATTCCTCTGCCATGTACCATAATTCTCAACCATAATTTGAAAATTGGATAAGTTTAGAAAGCCAGAGAAAGGTCTGGTTTCTTCCCAAGTCCTGCATTTGGCTCCATGCAGTAAGTTATTGATGAGCAAGAGCTTCCTCCTGTCCCTGTGGGTGAGCATCACCTGGGGCTGTTTTCCTGCCTCCCTGAGCGGGGCAGGCCTGGGGCAGCCTGTGCTGATGCTGGGGAGCAACTGGTGCCAAAATCCCCCTGAGAGGTGGCACGAGCATCAGGCTGTAACACCACCCTGCAGGGAGGGCCTGACCTGCGGCGAGAGGGGCAGCGAGTGCCTGCGTGGAACATGCAGCAACCCCTYCTGCTCACAGGTAGCCACCTAATCCTACTCAACCTGCCTTTTTGCTGTTTCCTTCCCTCGACCCCAACTCTCCTCTGTTTGTGCTTTCAGCTCGTGCTACGCTTTGAATCTTCTTAATATTATTGATCTCTCAAACCTACTCCTTGTCAGGGCTGTTKGGAGTAGGCAGGAGCTATTCAAGAATCTGGAGCCTAAAATAGGGAGAACGGAGGAAAATAACATGATGGTTTCTGAGCTCTGCTACCTCCAGCATCGTTCTGCAGGAGAGCCGGGTGCCGGGGCTCATATTGGGGACACCAGCCGTGCAGCTTCATCCCTTTCCTCTTCCCTGACCTAGACAGAGTCACTCCTGGAACATCCAGGCTGCCGAGCACGGAGGGGCTGCGGTGCCTCCTCCAAAGCCTGGATCCCGCCACGTCCCAGCGCTGCTATTTTCACCGCTCTTTCGGGCCTCTTGTTTTCGGTTTCTTGCTGCCTGTGCAGGAGGCTGCTGCAGGTGGCCGGCAGCTGGTGGGGTATTTTTGTCCCCAGGGGGAGCAGCTGGAGGCTGGTGTGATGGCCCCTGGCGAGGACGTGGAGGGGACCCCACTGCACGGCCCAAATGGTGGTGGGTTGAACAAGCCAGAGCCAAAGCACTGCGTCGGGCAGGGAGCAGATGCTCAGTTCTAGCTGGTATTTGGGGAGCATGTAACTGGGCAGCAGCGTCTCAGGGCTGCGAATATGAGCTGGTGAATGCACCTGGGTGCAAGTAATAACCCTACTGATGTGGGACGTGGCGTTCGCCTTCAGCAGAGGCAATCGTAGGCAGTCTTTTAAAGGCTTCTTCCAATCCTTTCATGGCAGCTCCTGGGACGTGTTGTGGCTGTGCATTTTCCTCTTTTGTTGTCCCTGCTTTCTACTGCTTTTCTGTATCAGCAGCGGTGTGAGAGGGGCCTTGTGTAGTGCCGGTTTTTGGAGTCATCTCCTATTGCAGCCCTGGCAGGAGGGGGAACCCCAGCCCATAGCTCCGGTGGGAGATTTCACCAGCTGCCTGTGCCCACCTAGCTTGGTGGAGACAGAAGCAAGGTTTAACAGCAAATATTCAAGGGCCAGGGCAGTTTCTCAACGGGTAGACACATCACAGCAAATGTAACGCAAGGGAATCGCTGCTAATTTGTTAGAAACTGCAGGCTGGTTATATACAGCACTTACATAAAGACATATATACGTGTATATCCATATCTAACTAGAGATAGCAGTGTATTTATGTCAAAAGGGAGGCCTTTCTACTCGTGCTTCACTAGTACCAGGAGGTTCGGCAGCTCTCTCTGGGCGAGGCGCTGTGAATGTTTGCAGCCTTGGGCTGTGCTSGGTGCCTGCGAGTGAAGCGGCCGCGAAAATCAAGCACGGCCCCTGGGTCGGTGAGTAAAACCCAAGCACACGTGTCTGCAAGGACAGAGCTAACGAGGTGGTYGCTTGGATCACAAAGCGACCTGCTCGGTCATCGTGGCCCTGGGGATGTAGGGGGCTATGAAGAACTTGCGAGGGAACCTCGGGGGCTTCTGGCTCCGGCAGCCGCCTCGTCCGGAGCTGCCTGGGGCTTGGGGAGCTCCGGGCTGAGCCCCTTGGAACAGCACCCGGGAACGGGGCTCAGGACCCCGCCCGGCTCTGGGAGATGCCCCGGAGCACAGGCCGCGGGTGCCCGAGGGGAGGTGGGTGTTTCTGCAGCATGGCTAACTTTGCGACAAGGCTCCCCGTTGTTTTACTCCTCCTGGCGTGGCGTRCCCAAAGAAAACGGGAGGTTTAAATCTGAGGCTCTTTCGGTTTTGTTTTTCAGTAGTTTCTTGCTTTTACTGTAATGAAGAATAGAAAAGGTTTAAACATAACATTGAAGGATCAATGATGAGGAAACGGTGACGCTTCAGTACCCTTCAGACCTCAAAAAACGTTGGGGCTTTCTAACTCGGAGCATTCACGTGGTCAGGACGGAAGAAAAGCAACCGAGAAGAGCAACCCAGCTGCCCCTTTCCTTCAGCTGCAAAGGGCAGCCTGCAGCTGYGTCCGTGCAGGGAAACGAGGGCTCGGGACAGGGTTTCGCTCCCGGTGGAGGTTCCCGCTGCGTCACTGAATGAACATCCAGCCCCAGGCCCCGCTGCCAGCCACTCTCCCTGCCCTTTTGCGGACGTCGCTGTCACCCCGTCCCCCTCCTGCAGCCGGTGCCACCCCCCTTGGTCCAGGGTCTCCCTCCGCTCCCCAGCGCCGCGAGCAGCTGCTCTGTTTGTCACCCAGCGCAGTGGCTCAGCCCTTGGGGCACTCGCAGCAGCTCTTACTCCATGTGTTGAGGTGACTGCTGGGCACAGTCATGCAGACGCGGTCTGACCGTTCTTCTAGGCGGTWTTTCCCGGTCAAGAATGACAGCTGAAAGAAGAACCTGGTCCAGCCTTCTCAGAGGAAACGAATGACTAGAATGAGGTAATTTAATGAAGGAGACAAACAGCATTTAGCTGGGGTTGCAATGGAGCTCAAGCAGCCACTGTGGACAACCCGCACATTCCCTCTGTTTCAGTTCTGTGAGTTTTTAAAAGGCGCTGCGAGTTATTCACCAAATCCCCAGGAACACATTGGGACTGAAGCAACAAACTCCCAGTGGTCTCATTGAAAATCCCAACCCTGTCCCTACAGGGAGGTAGAGCTGCAGGTTAAACRTGATATGGAGCAGCTTGGGTTCCTTTGCGCAAGATGCTAGAGCAGCAAGGGCAATTAATTACCACGGGCGTCATTAGYGAACGTCCAGGCATACAAAGCTCTGTGGCTTCGTTTCTAGTCCCTGGAGAGCTGGGGCGTTGACTTGGCCATGAAGGTAGAGGTGGGTKTTGAGAATAGCTGCGTGCTGCCATAGTGCTGATCCCAGCGCTGGCAGCAGCGGCTGGAGGTGGAGGAGGAAGGAGCCTCGTGTAAGATGAGACCTTCAGAAATGAGTTTTGGGTTAACTATCGGAGGAATTGTGCAGGTAAAGCTTGTGAAGAAGCTCCTCTCTCGCCCTCTGCTCCAGCTTCTGCCTGAAACGATAGGAGAGGCGAAGAGGAAGGTGCTGGAGCCAGTCCTGCCTTCAAACCCCCTGGGGTGGGTATCAAATGCCAGGGACCTCACGGTAGCGCCCGGGCAGGTTCTCCACGTGCAGCCAACACCACAGCAATGGTGGGGAAGAGGATTCCTCCTCCTCAGCTGTGCTTCCTTGGGGAAAGCCAGCAGTGAGGAGCCTGACACGAGAATTCCCTTYGGGTGATGCTGCTTCGTTCCCCGCTCCGGGCAGCAGCTTCCTTGTGTGACGTGACTCACAGCGATCCGCTTGGCTCCAGCGGCCCAGGCTCGTCCCGYTCCCCATGGACTCCGCATAGGAAGGAGAACTTTGTCCTCCTTGGACTTCCAGGGCTCGATGCGCTGAGGAACACAGCGCAGGAGACGAGTGTCCTTAATGCAAAATGAGCTACCTGGAGATGCCCTTGGGAGCATCGTGCCCACTGTCTCGTTCCTGCCAGCGATGCCTACACGACCACTGATACCTCTGCAGCTTCCATAATGTCCCCTCTCCCAGCACCCTCCAGCTAACCGTGGTGCTTGTCCCCGCTGCCAGGTAAGTGGCATTTGAAATCTGCTCTAGGAAACCGAATACCGAGAGCAGCAAACTGTAAGGTAGCTTCAAGATTGACATTAATTACCCAGTAATTTTCTAGCTGTGATCCGTGAAGTACTTGTTGTTGATCCCCAGACAGATGGCTAGTCACACAGGACAGGCTTCTCCTCTTTATTTCCATCTGCTATATTTCATTAAGACAGCTAAAAATAAAAATATCCCTAAYGTTATTTTTCCATGCAAGTTACTGCTACAGTAATTTGACGCGACAGTGAATAGAGAAGTTTCCAAGTGATGAGATTTTCATAATTAATTTGTGATCCTTGGCATGAAAAGAGACTGAAAACCCCTGCACTAGACTCACCGTGAGCGCTACACTTACTTTGAACTATTATTTATCTAGAAGAGTGATTAAAAAAAATGCATCTTGTGGAACAAGGGGATAAGGATATTTGAGAAGTAAGAGGCTGTTGTCATCTTTGAGCAGAAGAAGTTACTGTTTTTAGATTCTAACCAGTTGTAGATGGAATCTATGAGACACAATCAAGTAAATCTTTCAGGCGTGAAGTCGTTTCCTCAGTGTGGTAGGAAGACCTGCAGTAATAGCTGCTTTTTCACTATTCCCGGCCTCTTCCCAGTCAGTTCAGTGCTCATAAGCTTCCTGAGGCTTTTCTTGTTGCTATTGTTGTTTTGAGGTTCATTTGGTTCCCTCTTCATGGGTTTTGGGGCTTTGCCTAGTGTGTTTTTGTGTCTGATGCAGCTCCACCCATTTCAGTTCCTGATCCATTAAAATGTTCTCCAGGGAAGCTAAGGGCCACCCTATCCAGACTGCAATTTATCCATTTTCTAAGATGCACAAAGCCCTGCAACGTGAGTACTGCTAGTCCCTTCTAGTCCTTCTGAGCCTTTGCGCAAACCCATCCAGGAGGACGTGGGCTCTCCCTTGGTTCCTGATGAGGTTTTGGCATTTTTTAGCAGACAGAAACGTGAGCGGCAGCCCCAGCGCTCCAAAGGGAGCCCGGGAACCGGCAGCGGGAGCCGGCGTGCCGCGTGCGCTGAGGGGCTCTGGGGACCGCGCTGAGCGGGTTTGGAGATGAAATCGGGGGCTGTTGTCTTACACCGTGGCTATTTTTATTCTTGGCTACACAAGYCACTGCTAGAGACCATCTGATTGCTGATCATAGATGCTTATGAGAGATGAAATACATTGGTTTACCCTGTTTTKAAGYGTTAAGCTGTTTTAATCGATGCAAMTCAAAGCCRTCCTAGCACTGTGTCACCACCGAGGAGAACCCCTGGTCTCGCCTCTCTTTTATTAGCAGTAGCTTCTGCTTAGAAAAGCAAGAGATTTCCTCACCCTCTTGGCAACGTTCCCACGAGGAAATTCCTGCTCCTGAGCCGCRGCGATGGAGCCAGTCGTACAATCCCTGCCCTGGTGGATCACGCYGTTTTGTCACTGCCAGGGCCCTGGCCCAGGGGAACCTTTGGCACCACTTTGTGTCTCTTCTTCCTCCTCCGGGAGCATTTATTTGAGTTCCACCCCAGCATCACCCAGTCTTGGGCCTCAGTTTAAGGCGTTTTMTCACACGCTGAAGTGTAATGGACTCAGACCTTCTGTTTTTAGCTTATCAGGCTGGGTAACGCCATCCACTCCCATGGAGGTTGGCCAACCATGTCCTCACCAGAGGCTGCAGGAGCCAGAGACAGCATGATAAGAGCTGCTGACCTGCACTCTGACCAGCCTGGCGGCACTTCCCTTAGGACTGGATTATTTTCTTGCAATGCTCCGGGTGTGTCAGCTCCACAGCAGAGACACCCTTCGTGTTGCGGGTGCTGCTCCCACAGCTTGCTGCCCTGGTGCATAGCAATGAACTTGGGGCAGCTTGTGCCTTATTCAGAGCTTGTCTCAGCTTTAGGAGTTTGGCTTGCACTGAGTCCTGAACAAGAATTTCAGGATTAGTGCTTACGCGTAGAAGCAGAGAACGTGGCTAAGGTTGGCAAAAAGCAATGAGTGCCTTCAATGAATTACCCAAGTCCATCAATTTAGCTTCTAAATATTATGAAAAAACAAGCCCAGGAAGAGTAATCTCCTTGTGTTTTTCTGCTTAAACCACAGTGAAGTCATGTGCACCTCGTTTTCCCCTAGGGCCCCATCTCACCAGCTCAAGGCTTACTGATAATAGCCAAAGAAATGGAAAGACACTATGGATTTCACTTGGCCCCTTAAAACTTCCACCTTCGAAGTCTCATGGATTTAGTTCGGGCCATATAAAAATACCAGTGGTGAAGGGTGGGGCAACACGAATGTTAAACCAAGGCTTTGTTTTTCTGAAACAGCTGAAACTAAGAAGAAGCTGAGTTGCCGTGATCAGATTTCTCCTGTATGTCAGGAGTTCAGTGGATCATCGGGTTTCATGTCATGAGGCTCTTCTGTTCCTAATTGCAGCCAGACGGGATTCTGCACACGGTGAGTTCTCACTCTGCGCTCTTTCTGTAGGATATGGATATTATGGCGAAAGTAGCAACTAAACCATTTCAGATGTATTTTCAAGAGTGAATCATTACATTTCAGTTCTACAACACAGCAGAAAATGAAATTAGATAGTGGCTTACGTTTATATAAAGTATAAAAATCTATATTTAACTGGGTGGTGACTTCAGCGAGTTTATTATGCACAGATTTAACAGGAGCATTAAGCTATAAACCTCTGCTAGCTACAATTTCAAATTCAAAGATCGATGAAGCCTCATGGTGCCAAAGGAATCAAAAACCCCTAAGGAACTTGGTCCAAGTGCTGAGGCCCCCACTGCAAGGAATGTTCTCCATGGGGATGAGTGAAAAACGGCAAGTGAGCCGTGCTGCATGCACGGAGCTGGGCACGAGGGGCAAGCAGCTCTCTGCAGCACGGGTTCTGAGTGATCCCATTGCATAACGGAGTGAATTATTTACACGTTTCGAGGAGAGAAGCTGTAGCCACATCTGAAGTTGAAATACATAAAACAGCTTAGCACTTAGCCAGTGCTTTTTGTATAATTTAAATTGGTCCGAGACACCCAGGGTGGACAAACTTAGCCTCCCGTGGGCAGCCATTCATCAGCACAAGCAGGTGAGCCAGCAAGTCTGCTCGTTAGCGGCGGGTGAACACAGGCAGCAACGTAGTGAGGATACGACAGAGAAGCCCTGGCTGTTGTGCGAGGGTGATGGGGGCACTGACTGAGGACCAGGCCCTGGTACCTCAGGCTGATCCCCCAGCCCATGCAGGTTAATTATCCGCTGCCACGTGTGCGTCGTGTGCAGAGCAGCCCCCACTGCTGCTCTTCTTTCGAGCTTGCAGAAGTTCCTGCTCATGTCATGAGAGGTTTTATCCTCCCTGCCTCCGGGCAGCCCACGCCCTGACCTGCAACACATTCTTTCTTCTAAACCTTTTTGTGCTGAAAAGACGTAATTCACAACTTTCAGGACGCTCTGCTGTCCTTCCTTAGGAAGAAGGAGGCTTTTGCTGACRCGGAAGGACAGCTCTGAGATGGAGGCACGTCGGGACGCCGCGCYGGCCAAGGGGTGCTCGGCGAGACAGAGGACGCTTCTGTATTCCCGGGATGCTCCGAATTTCTCTGACAGCCGAGCAAGCCAAGCGCGCCGCGCCAGGGCAGACTTCCTCTCCCGGCGGAGCGGACGGAGGCTAATTTTAGTCTTGGTGCCCTGTGCAAACGCTCGTTCTTCAGTCGAGTTTGTTTTTCTAAAGTGCTGACTGGCAAACCCACTGCAGGGGCTCCTCACACGGGTCTGAAAGGTTCACAGTTGGTGTTAGGAAACGACTGGAAATACCCAGGCACTTGGTGGTTCTTAATGCGGGAGCATCTGTGTGGTGTTGATCCGCTGGAGGTCTGGGCTACCTAGGTCGAAAAGCAGGACCTATTTCAGAGGCAGCCGAATGTCCATTGCCCCCTTACATGGCACCCAAAAGGGCCCGTGGCATCGCCTTGGCTTGGTGCACTCAGTAACCAAGCTCGGCTGGTCAGGGGGATCTCAGTCTTGGCTTGTTGTGGCCCTGCTAGAAGGGGCTAGGCTCTTGGTAGGGATTTCTCTCCATAGGGATTTCTCTCTAACATTAGGAAGATTTAATGCACAGCGCTGCCAACTGCAGATCATCGATAACCTTCATAATGTTTCTATCAYGAGTCGTGCTATGACTTAATTTCTCTTTGTTTTGAAAAGAAACAATCCCCCATTCTCTCTTATCAACATGTCCTAGACGGCTTCAGAAACTTCCCTTTCTTAACTTTAGCAAGAACCACTTCCAAGTTTGCTGTCTCACCCGCAGCCTTTGCGGCTTTTACCCAAAGCCTTCGTGGCGTTTGCYCTTCCCAGCAGGTCTGCCTGGAACCTAGTTTGGAAACGTGAATCCTGAACTCAAAAGGCGGCGGGTGAGTAAAAGGAGAGACTGGTTTTCATCTTTCTCCCCATCTTTACTGTTATTTTAATCATTACTCCCATGTTCTGTAGCTGATCTCGAATCTTCAGTTTAAGTGCGTAGAATCTGGGGCTTGAGCCACACTCAGTGATCAAAATTTCTCCTTGCAAACTGCCCTGGGCTCTAAGGGTGACTTAAGCAGTACCCGTAGCAAAAAGCAATGTAGATGTGGGTGCTCTGAAATACCCTGTTGCGTTGTGGGCACACAAGGGCCCCGCCGCCGTGCTCCTCCTAATGCAGTGAGCTGCTCTGTTAGGTGTTTATTGCCGTTTTCATGAATAATCTGCCTATTCCGTAGGGTTCAACACAGCTCGGGCAAAGATACTACCAGGCCTAAGTGAGTAACTGCCTAAGCCAGCCCTTGAGAGGGTGGGACTGCAGAGAGTCACCTCTGCGGTCTGAAAGGTTGGCGGAGCCAAGGGAAACCCACAGCTCCCTTTGGGAGGGACACGAGGATCTCAGGCCCGCGGTGGCCACTGGATGTCACTGGTTCTTCGTGGGCAGGCAGGAGGCGATGGGCGCTGCAGAAGGGGCCGGTTTGGGGTGTCTGCAGAGAAGGATTCGCGCGCCCAACGCACGGGATCTTCCCAAAACCTCTCACTAAAATCTCTGCTAACAGCAGCAGGAGGTGTCAGGTCCCCATCCCACCGCTGCCATCGGGCCCTGCGTGGACACGCAGTCAAAGCCCTGGTTAATGCCCAAGTGCTTAAAGAATCAGCCCATAACGATGCAAAAGCAGCGTCTGCTGGAAACAAAGGCAGCTTAGCGAAAATTGGTTTGAAAACACTCATTAATTAAACTCATGAATTTGCATAAATGGGGACTTGCTAATACTTTTCCTCTCACCTAATTATTTGCCTAATTGTGATGTAATGGTGTGGCTTTGGGATCACTGATTACGGAGGAGCTTCCTCCTCTCCTTTCCTCGCCTGGTGTGAACACGAGCAGAGAACACGAGTCCCTGCTGGGACCCGCCACCCCTGGCTGCAGCTTTGACTTTAAAAAAGAGAGAAAACAGGAAAAAAAATGGAGTGAGCGGAGCTATGTATAGGGGAGCTAATTATTTTGATAAGATATGACAAGTAGCAGGACTGGGACTGCTGCTCRTGACCTAGTTGTCTCGTTGGTGCAAAGGTGGCAAGGTTATGGGAGCTACAGAGTAAAACCACGCAGGCTCGGAGCTCCCCTGGGGCCCTTGGTGGCATCTAGGGGATCTTCAGCAGCTGAAGTGTTGTTATTTGCAGGTGGTGAAACTGAGGCAGAAGGCTCTGCACAGGCTGCCAGGCAGGCAAGGGGCCAGGGAGACCGTCCTGACCTGTCGCTATCCCTCCAGAAGAGGTGGGCTGCTGGTTTACAGTGTGCTTTGACTCTCTCTGTGCCCTYGCCACCCCCGGGGGCAAGAGCTGGGCAGCCAAGAGGCCCTGGGGGCAGAACCGGCTGCCCGTTACTGCAGACGGAGCACGAGAAACGCCCTGGGGAGCCTCGAGGCACTCGAGGAACCTCCAGACAGAGCCCCCAGCACTGCTCGCTGCTTTGGAGTTGGACCAGAAACTACTTTCTTATTCTTTATGATTGGAGGATTAAAAAAAAAAAGGAAAAAAACCACAGAATTGGTGTTCACTTTTAATCAATATGAAAATTAAAGTCTTTGACTCTCACGAGGTAGTTTTAGTGCAAGAGCAGCTCGCTGCAGAGCTCTTTAAAGCTCTGGTTTTGCCTCCCTTCCAAGACTCAGAACCAAGCCCTCCTCCTTCCCGCTCCTGCCGTCGGCAGCCAGTCCTGGAGCTCGTGCTTCTCCGTGACCACAGAGCCTGTGCCAGAGGCTGTGCCAGGTATTCCAGTGCCGGCCTCACCCTCGCAGGAGGGGAAAAACACACACTGGCTCCCCCCCCGAGGCTTTGATCCGCTCCATGAAACCTGCGTGCGTCTCCGGTTGCTTTTTGTGACCTTTCGAGCTTCCAGAAAGCAGGTGCTGTTTGTGAAGCCTTTACGTGACTGTCACTTTGTTCCCATTTTATTTATCTTTTTTTAAGCATGTGGGTCAGGCAGCTGCAGGTACAGTGCAATATTCATGAGAGGCTCTGATTTATGCAGGCGTAAAGCTGAGCAGCGGGATTACAGGGTACTGAATGTTATATGCAGTTTTAATTTCTTTTTATGACCCGGGGATCCAGGCAGAGTTTCTCAAATATGGAATTTATGAGAGCCTCATTCATGCAGGTTTTAAAGGGGCCCTGTATGCGGGCTCGGCAAAGGAAGAAGAGCAATAAATGGTAAATCTGCCGAACGCCGACGACGGCCGAGCGCTGCCGCCGTGTGCAGTGAATGGGGCGAGCAAGGCTGCCCGCCGCTTGCCAGCTGAGAAGTGTGTGTAAAAGCCTGGGTAGGGTGGGGAGGTGAATGGCCTCTGATCTGAGCTAGGTGGCCATTGCAGGGGCGTTATTTGGGCAAATGACAAATTTGGAGCCTCAAATCTTCAGGGCAGGGATACTCTGTGCAGGGCCCAGAGGTGCCCGAGGGCTCCCCAGGGCTGCCATAAGGCAAGTGGGAACACCGGGATTTAGGGACGAGGCCAGAGGCCGGGCTTGGCGCTTCCCCCTTGCAGCGCAGCGGCCGCAGCTCGCTCCGGTGCTGCCCGMGCCCTGCGGTTCATGTCGGTGCCCGGCAGCCCGTCCCTCCCCTGGGGCGGCAGAGGCACCGGGTGCCCGTCCGAGCAYGGGRAGCACCGTGGRGAGCGCGTGGGGAGCCGGGTGGCACGGCAGGAATTCCAGGTGCCCGTCCGAGCACGGGGAGCGCGCGGGTAGCCAGGCGGCGTGCTGGGAATTCTGGGTGCCCGTCCGAGCACGGGAAGCACCGCAGGAGTGCGTGGGGAGCCAGGCGGTGTGCCGGGAATTCCGGGTGGCCGTCTGAGCACAAGGAGCACCGCGGGAGCGTGCGGGGAGCCAGGCGGCACGCCGGGAATTCCACCTCGCTGCGCCGCGCTCGGGGGCGGCTGCCTCCGCCACGGGCTTCCTAAGGAAAGCAGGAGCTGGTGTGGGGAAAAGGGGACGTTTCTGCCGAGCAGGGAAGGCCGGGCCGCTCCTCCGGCCGCGCTGTCCAGGGCCCGTTCCCTGGTCGCCGGTAATGGCAAAGCAGCCGGTTTCTAGCTCTGCTCCAACCCGCTTGTCCCTGTCCTGGAGCCCCCGGCAACGCGCCAGCATCGACCACGGCGCACGATCCAAGTCACTCCTCCTGGCAGCAGGAGCGGGAGAATCCACCCGGGCTCGTTCCATCCCCAAAACCCTGCCGTGTTTGTCAGCCGCCACCTTTCCTCCKGAGGCTGGTTTTGCTTCCACCAAAGCTGGCGCCAAGCGCGCCTTGCAATGGCCCCAAGTCCCCCGAGAAGGAAATTCTGCAGCAGACTTTAATTGGAGAGGTTCAGAGCAAAACCCCCAGCGAGGTGGTTTGCCGAGCGATGGAAACCTTGATCAACTCTATCGGCAACAGCAATCGGCCTGGAGGATCCATAGCCAGGCACTAATAATTACAGTAACGCAGTATCAAACCAGAAAGGTTTTTACGACACAGTATTACATTGTACTGGAAAGGAGATCTTCCAAACTGATAAATCAGATCTTGATACTGAGAACAATTTGGAAAATTTGGAGGGGCAACGTCGTTATGAAGGAATTCTGCAAGGAGGAAGTATAATTCCGCAAGTTTTCCAGTGTAGAAGCAAAGAWAAAGAAACAACAAAAATCCCTATTTGCTGAATAGAGTGTTTAGTTGGGGGGGATATGACATAATTGTGTATTTTCCCACCATTCAGTGAGTACAATTTCTCGAGTTATCATAAGAAACACTTGCTGKTTTTTTTAAAGAAAGAAAGGAATCTAAGCTAGCAAACCTGCTCTATTTGGAGGTGTGATGTAGCTTGCTGGCAGCCAGCGGATGTAATTCAAACAAACAGAAAAGTTCAGCAAGAACGGCTCAGTTTCTGTTGGTGTAGAGCGGTTTTCCTGTGAACACAGACACGCACTGCAGGTCACGCTGCTCTTCCTGGGGCGTTCAGAGCCCCGCGAGCTCACGGCTCTGCGGCCCCGACTTGCAAACGTCCATCAGCGTTYTGAGCAGTGTTAAAAAGCCACGGGGCATGTCCAGGTGCGGCGGTTTCCAGGGGTATGAACGGCAGGTATGGAAAGCTCGGTGCCGTCTAGGAGTGGTGTTTTACCCCTGGAAGCCAACAGRTTTTTACCTGGCAATCCAAATGTTGCTGCAATGAGGACTGGCTGTGAAACTACTTTCAAAGAAATAGGAGGCCTCACTAGACATCCTTGAAATCTGGGAAAATCTGGGAAAAAACCCTGCAGGACACCTGATTTATGGGCAGGTGATGGGAGCCTGRGTTCCGGGAAGCTGCCGTTGGGATKMGCTGGGATTCGCTCTGGGAACCCYGGTGGCACGAGCGGCCTCGCTGCTGCTTCAGGTGCCTTGGAAGAGGCACCGAGTCGCTCCCRTCCCCATCGCTGCTCATAGTTCAGCAGCTGCTCGCTGGTGTCCTGGCCGGGGGATGTCCATTATGGAGGGTTTGAGGTTTGGTGGYGCTGAGGACGTGACTGGAGTTTGCACTGACGCCCGCAGCAAGCCTGGGCTTTTCTCTGTTGTTATTATTTTTTCCTAAACCTTTAAATATTTACACCAAATTGCACACTCTTTGTTTTCATCACTATCCTGATATGATTTCAGAGTCAAATTTAGAGGGGAAAAAAAAGCATCAGTTGTTAGGCAGTTTATGACGAGGAAAACAGCCAGATGGACTGTGCTGGTACTTGAGATTTATCTGGGAAATTRTAATAGGAAGCACGGGGCTTCTCCAGCAGCACCGCTGGCTTCCTGAGCCGTCAGGATGGTGGGGCACTCGCTGCCCCATGGCACCTTTCCCGGGTCCCCTTTTCCGCTGGGACCTCCATGCCCATCGCACTCGTCTCGGGAGAGGCCGGCACAAAGTGCCCCCTTCGGTCCAGGTCCCTGAGGCTTCTCCTGCGAGCGCCGACTCTGCCCGCGCTCCCTGAGACGCTGCCAGCCCGGCCGCGGATTTCCAAGGCAAAACAGGCAGGAAATCTGCTCGTGATGAAAGGTCGGGGCTGTGTTTTGTATGCACTTAAATAACTTTATTTGCAATAACTTAAACATTCAAATGATGGTTTTTTTCTTCTTTTTTTAAGGCAAAGAGAGGGGAGAGGGATTCACAAAGGACCAAGCAGCGCTCGGGGCCTGGTTCAGCRGAAAGCCCAAGCGCTTGCTTGTCTTTGGTTTAATTTTCCCGGGTGGTTGAGCACACACCTAAAGCCAGGTATGTCCTTACGTCCCCTCGGCCCAGCAGAGCATGGAAACGTGGGCTTAGCTCTGGCCATGGAGACGGGAGGATCTCAGCATGTGCCCAAACACCTGACGGACGCGAAGCCCGCGCTGCTCGGGTGGATGGTACCAGCACCGCTGCGTCCGTGGCTGCAAGAACAGCACCGAGACTCCTCCRCGATGTTCTCTGCATGTGTCTGTGTGGCTCCTGCTGGCTCACCTGGGCTCCCGGCATCGCGGGTGCTGAATTTCTCTGGAATGGGCAGCACTGGCAGCACTTGGGCCACTGCAGCCTGGGAAACAGGATGTTTCAGAGGACCAGGAATTAGCATCTTCTGGGTTCAACAGCATCCAAAATCCAACCTGTGGAAAATTTGCCATTTGAAATGTTGATCTAGATTTGCACCGTGAAGCAGTTTGCTTAGGAGCTACCTTAAAGGCAGTAACAGGGGCCAGAAGAGGTGACAGCAACACGTGCATCCCCYGGGGCCTCGGGAGCCGGGATGCTCCAGGTGCTGCCACCCAGGCAAGCGGGCACCCCCTGCCTTTATCATTAATAACAAAAAATCTCTTTAATTAATGGCATGGACAGCACCAAGCAGAGCCCCGCGTGGGGCAGCCGCTGCCAGGGGCAGAGCCGGCTCCTCTGCGTGCCGAGGGCTGGATCCGAGGCTGGAGATTCCTCCCACCGYCATAACCTCCCTTGGAAGAGCGTTTCCCTGCACTGGGACTCACACATTAATCGCAGGATTAGGCAGTGGAGCAAGCAGAACATGAACAGTTACGATGTTGTAGGTTATTTTCCCCCGCCGCCTCCTTGCCTGTGACTGTGCCTTGCTCTCTGCCACGTTTTTAACTCTTTTTCCCTGCAGACTGGGTCTTTCACGGCACATCCGGGGRTTCCTTCCCCACCATCTCAGAGTGGGACAGCAGCCACCACCAAACCGAGACAAGGCGTGAGTGTTCCTGGTGCTTTGGGTTAATTCCTGGCGCTTTGGATAAAATCAGCATTTCCGGWAGAAGTTTTTCTCCTGAGTCCCTGAGAACCTGCTGATTATCCGGGTCCAACAACAGAGGCTGAGGAAGAAGAGGAAGAGCAAGTGGATAAAACGAGTCCATGACGGTGCTCAGGTGGGTAAGATCCAAGCAGCGACCAAACCACAGGAAAGACGGGATCCATTCCCAGCTGAGCCTCATCCTTATGATGGGACAAAGGAAAACCCAAGTATCTCTGAAGTTTTGGGATTCGGAAACCTGCTGTGGTTGCTCAGCACACWTCTCCTCTCCCATCTAGTCCCATACTGTTTGCCTTTTGGCCAACGCACAGGCAACTTTTAACAAATCACTTGTTTTCTTCCAGAATAGATTCCTTCCATGCAAAGCTGTTGACCATTTTTTTTTTTTAATCCTAAAAAAAAAATGTTTGTGGTGCTAATGGTATGGAATGAGCTGAAGCTTTATGCCATTTTTAGAGCTCTTGGAACCCAGAGAGAATTGGAGGAACTGAAAATATATGCTTAATCGCCCCCAGGAAAGACTGCCATAATATTTTGGGTTGCATAAGCAAACTAAATTGGAAATCTGGAATCTATTCAAGACCTTTTGATCAGAGAGCTTTGCAAGTGCAGAAAAGTAAAAACACAGACAGATGGGGATTAGAGTTGAGCATCAGGAGAATAATTTCCTCCTTTAATTTCAGTTCCGCCAAYGTATAAAAAGCATTAACAATCCCGTTACGTAACGTGCGTCCGAGCCCGGCTATGCCGCACCACGATGCGCGCTGCAGTTGAGCCCTTACGCTGCCGATATTCGCTGCATGGAGGCAGGAGCTGGTTTGCACAAGCCCATGAACCCCCCTTCCGAAATCTGGGCGAATGTCTGGGCCGAAATTAGAAGCAGTGATCCGGGCTAATAGGAGCTGCAGGGGGTGCCGAGAAAATTGGAGCCTGTTCTAAGATACCGCTGAGTTTACAAGATCCAATTGCCAATCGCTTGCAAACCCCAATCCACCCTATTTTGCCCGTCTTTGTTACTAAATCAGCTCCAGTGGCGGAGGAAAATGAGGCTGGGGAGCCAGGGTGGATGTGGCGGCTTGTTGGACTCGGCTGCCTCGTGTTGTCTGCTCTTTGGTGGAAGGTGGCGCGTTTGGAGATGGGCAAGAGCCTCCAGACTGGGGACAGCCAGGGCTGGAGGAGCAGATGAGACTTCTGTTCCTGCCCGTTTTCCCCTTGCTCTCCTCAGGGATGGGTTTGCACTCTGCAGAGTGGAGTGATGAGACTTGGAAGGGGGTCTAGAAGAGGGTCCCAGGCCCTCTTGCATGTCGGGGGCAGCCAACTGGGCACAAATTCTGTCCAGTTTTTGAAGACTCAGGGACATGTCAGGCTGTCTAGACTATGTTCCCCTTGCCTAATGGGATGCTGAGGTCTGCAGCCTTTCCATGAGAGTCCTTTCTGCTTAGGAGCCTCTTTTGCAAAGAGATTTAACTGCAATTCCTTTTGCTTGCATGACATTGGGTTTTCAAAAAGCTCCAGAGGAACAGGGTTGAAATTTCAGCCCAGATCTGCTTTGATATCTTACAATTAGTTTTCCAAATAGTGAATTGTTTTCCTTTCAGTATCAGTTCATGATGCTCTGCACAAGCAGCAGCTCGGAGAGCTGCCCGAGGCAGGGAATCCTCCTGCCTTGAGGAATCCCAGGTTGGCCAAGATGCGTTGTTGGAGCTTGCAGAGCCCAGGCCCCATAGCAGGAGGGATGTGGCTAGGAAATCCCTTCCTCTTGACCAGCCCTGGAAGCTGGRACCGTGTCTGAGGGCAACCCGTCACCTCTGCACGTTGGCCTCGGGCTCTGGGAGCGGCGGTGGCCTGAGCACCGAGTCCAGCCACTCGTCAGACGTGGGGACAGCAGCTATTTCTGTACCACAACAAGCAGCGTTAGTCATCTGTTGGTCCCCAGGCTMATTTGC
The DNA here is from genome assembly GCA_003342815.1 of Eudromia elegans. NCBI lineage: Eukaryota > Metazoa > Chordata > Aves > Tinamiformes > Tinamidae > Eudromia > Eudromia elegans. Next base: position 1,585,746 of record PTEX01000049.1, read on the forward strand.
CACAATAAATAAACAAAAATAAGAGTGAAGCATGAAAAAAAATTAGTTCTTTACACATGACTGGCACGCCGTTTCCATTCAAATGGGTTACCCCGTAGGTGCACATGAGATCATAGGCTGCTATTTAAAGTGGAATCCTCTACTTACATAAATGCCTGATTATGCAACTGCCATGGAAACCACAGATGAGAAGGATGCGTGAGGTGAGCGKGTCCGTGTCCTCCGAGCGCGGGATTGCTCCTCGTGCCTTATTTCTTGCCCAGGATATGGAGAAATGGTCAGGGACTGTTGGATGCCTCCGTTGCGAAGATGGTGCCTGCAGAAAGCGCTGAGCTGTCACTTCTGTGGCGTGATTAGCATGGGAAACTCAGGAATAGGAGTGCCTGAAGTGACTGCTCCCATTTGACAAGCTCCACCGCGGCATTTAGTTCAGCCCTGTGCGTCTACGTTCTCGGTGATGCTGCCTTCATTACCTCAAATATGTGCCAGGCTCTTAAAGGGCATTTTTCTAGTGTTCTTCCTGACCCCTCTTTAATTTTCATCCCCCAACTCTGTTGTCTTTCCAAATAATAATCCATCTCTCTCCGGTTTTGCACCCTGCCAACGCGTCCCTCATGCTGGTGTTGCTTAGCCAAGCTATACAAATTTAGCTCTTTTTAATCCTTTCTCGTAGGTCAGTCCTTGTAGCCTCCCTCATTTTTGCTGCCACGCAGTGAAATTGGTGGAGATTAGTATTTTAATCTTCTTTCCCTGTTTAAAGACCCCCCAGGAACCTTATGCCTTGAGTGGTTTTCCTGTGATTTCAAATTAAAAAGTTTTAAAATATTTATTTCTCTCTGCTTTCATCTCTGACTCCTTTTTGTTTCCGATTCTTCCGCTCTCTGTCTCTTTGGAAAATCGCYGTTTAGTTTTGTTTTGTTTCCAAAATTTAATTTCAGTTTGGCTTCCTATTGTGAGCAGAGTAGAACGGTTACGTTTTGGAACGTAAACCGCCCCGTTTCGTCCCAGCCGTGCTAACCAGCATGGCTAATTAGCAGAATTAGCATGGCTAATTCCGCAGAATTAATGTGAACGGGTGTAAACCCAAGCCCTCTGTGCAGGTTGCTCCATCTGACTCGAGACATGGGGTCCGGGAGGGGATCACCCATCTAACCAGGTTCCTTTTTTGGGGTGTTTTYTGCTGTCTGGAAATGCAGTGGTTGAGTTTATTTTCCTCCAAGCTGCCCTCCTCTTCCTCTCTCACTTAGACTAATGGTCATTGAGCTCAAACCCTTGCTGTTGCCCCGATCCAATTCTGTAATATGCATCTTTGGTTCTTCAGACCTATTTAGGACCGTGWTTAGAGGGTTATATATGGCTTTTATCCATAGCTGGGCTTTACCCAGGGTCAAAATGGTAAAGGAATGTGGRCTCCACGGTGTCCCAGCAAGGAAACCACTCTTGGAGTCAGAGTCCCTTCCCCACCGGGAGCTCCCACACCCGACAGGCACCCGTTTATTGACGGTGACGCCGCCAGGAAAGCTGCTGTCCCTTCTCCCCTAATAGGGAGCGAAGCAGGAGCTGGAGCTCGGGACGGGTTTTGCGCTCAGCCGGGGTCCGGACTAAACCCGGCCTCGCGGGATCACCTGCAGAGCTCCTCGCGGGCGGGCAGCGTTCCCGCTGGCGGCTCCGCTCGGCACCTCGCAGCCACCCCCCAGCCCCGCTGCCAGCGCCGGGCCTATCTTTAGCCGRGCCCAGGCTGCCAGGGCCTGAACTGTTCCATTATGCGGCGCCTTTGCAATGTGGGAAAGCGCTCGGACACGAGSAGAGCGGCCGAGTCTCCAGGGCCAACTCAGTCATCTTTATTTTTTAATTATTTTTTTCTCCCATTTCTGTTCCTGAGGTTGCTGATACAGGAAGCCATTAGACCAGTGATTTTTTTTCTTCCCTTTTTTTTTTTTTTTTCCCTTCTTTTTCCGTGTGTGTGTGATACGGATCTCGGTTGCTTCCAAAGCACAGGGATGCTCCACGCAAAGCCCTGCTCTGGGGCAAGGAGGTTTCCCMGCTGCTGGGAATTGACCCTGGAGATGGAGGTGTCTCATCCCATATAGCCTCCCAGCGGTGAGACGATAACGAAGCGTAGCACTTGCTCCATGATTTATGCAACAGAAGTGCTCCAAATGCTCATCCTAAATCACAGCACTGGGACCGCAGAGTCTTCTGAGGAGCAGGTCAGGTGAGTTCCAGCCTCTTCTCCAACTTAGGATGAGCCCTTAAAAATAAGCCTGTGCTGCACTGCCCTCCTTAAAAGAATAAGATATCCCAGACAGAAGCTCTCCTGTCCCCTCCTCGTTACTCTGCAGCAGTTGCCCACATTGCTGCTGTCCTCTCTTCCAAGAATAGATCTATTTCCACAGCGATGATCCCTGAATTTCATATGCAGGAGTCTTTGAGATCCTTCTAAATAATTTCAGCATGAGGTACTGTYAGGAAGCTAAAAATCAAAGGCAGGAGGACGAGCGTATTTAATAAGATGGAAAAGGCTTTGGGCAAAATGAGAACCACATTGAAGGATTTGGGAGTTTTTTCCCCCAGTGGATTCCGGGAGGGGTCGAAGGTTCATTGTACGCTGGCGAGCGCACAGATGCTGTGTACTCGGCCTAGGCAGTAATTAGATCTCCTCTTTCTAAATTATGTTATCAGGAAACATCTATATTGTTTGCATGGGCCTAGATTACGCTCTGAGAATAGAATGTTCCCTGCATAAAGAGTGCGGTTGTATTAAATCAATGCGCCTGCACTCAGAAACATCAATTAGAGGTAATACAATTCTTCACCACAGTGTCAGGGAGCGAGGATAGTCTGAAATTCGTTTCCCCAACCTTGCCTTTCTCCCTAGGAAAGCRGCAAAGCAGAACTACTCAGAAATTCATAAGGTTTAAAAATAAAATACTTGTCTCCTCTCATCCTCTTCTTTGCTCAGTGGTTTTTTTTCCCTGCCCTGTGCCAGTTGCCAGCTCCGTGCGTGAACACAGTGTTTCCTTGGGGAGGTCTCACACTGCTGCTGGGTGAAGGTGTCACCTTTCCACCAGCGTTTGCTAGCCGGACACCTTGAGATGGGGGGCTCCACTTGGAGATATCTGCTCTTCTGGGATGCCAAAAGCCCATTGCTTCTTCCAGGACCAGAGGGAGTTAAGGTTCCCTGGGGATTTTAAGAATAAGGTTTTTCTTTTGTCTGTTTGTGTTTGTTTTCCCTGCTCAAATCCAGGTCCTTCGGAGCAGCATCTAGAAATTTCAGATTTTCAAGGTTAACAGATATCTCTGAATATAAAATAGCAAAGCAAATCAATGGTAGAGCTGGGAACAGAGCGCAGGGCTTTTGATTTCCTAGTGTTTAATACCTGGCCCTCATTTCCAGATGGGTTAGCAAGCTGGCCACGTCTGGACACGATTAGCAAGCGGGAGCGACGTGAGTGCTGTCAGCGCAGCCTCTCTGCGTCTCAGTGATTTTCTGCTATGGAGGCAAATGGGAAATTAATGTGAATCTTCCTTCAGTCTATTAATTCTGTGCCTTCGYCCCAGAATTTAAATCAAACGTGAAATCTGAGCCTGGACTGGAGCCTCCCCCGGGTTCAACGCGCTGGGGTCTTGGCCAGGCCCATTTGTCACCTACGTGACACTCATCCGTCCTGGGAACTGCAAGAGRGAGAGGTGGAAAATTCCCCCCTACCTGCTGAGGAGAAGCAGGGCCGTACGTGGCATTTAGAAGCTTGTTCAGCTGAGCTAATTATTCAGGAAACATTATTTTTCATTTTCTCCATTAGAAATACAGGCGAGCAGATTCCATTCATAACTCAAATACCAAATAGCGTTAGCACCTTCAGGCTTAGTGGCTTATTTTATTAATATTAAGGTGTTTTTTAATGCTTATTTTTTTTTTCCTCCCTCTCCCCTTCAGGCAGCAAGTGCTGCCTTTTCGTCACGGCCGCTATAATGAATTGCAGCATACAAAGCCGGTCATACAATACGCGGCGGCRGCAGCGCCGGAGCGAGAATCTTTGGGAAGAGTTTCCATAGAAACACTGACGTCCTCCTGGCTAACAGGACATTGAGTTCCTTCAATGGGAGGTATGGGGTTTTAAAGGAGCCGGGAGGTGGCGGGACGCCAGGCAGCCCAGCTATGACTCTGCATCTCCCAGCAGAGCCGCCGTTTAGCCGCTGGGAGAAAAATAACCCAATTACCTCCGCATTAGCAAAACGCTCGGCTTGATGGCTGCTTCTAAACGTGGCTGTGTATAGCCCGTAAATAATTAAACTGCTGACCACCGAGCGAACCAGGGCAGCGAGGCAAAAATCCTAAAAACTCGAGGCTTGAGCTCGAGCTGCCTCTCAAACCTTGCCAGCTTCGGTCACAGCCTCCATCCGCAGAAGCCTAAAATTCAGCCCAAACTGACACGTCGCAGACTCAAACCTCTTGGGACGCCCGAGGTGGCACCCAGCGACGTTCACCCTCCCCTTCCCTGCTTGCCTTGGAAGGAGACGAGTGTTTTGCTATTGCTCTCGCTCGGTGTTTTAAATAGACTCATGTCTACCCAGCTAAATAGTGGCAGGACGGCGCTGTCTGGGATGGGCTGTTTCTCGAAGGAAAACACTCAGAGGAAATGTTTTTGCCAGCAACGTTGGAAATCATACAGAACAAAAACGCCGCGTGCATGAGAATTCACCACCAAGTGCCCCGGGGTGTTTGTGCTTGCAAAAGGCTTTGCTCCAGCACAGGGATTAGGGAAGGTGGCAGCTATTCCCCCCTCTGCTTAGCGTGCACGGCTCCAATTCTGCCTGGCCCGTTTACTGGGAATACCGGGTCTGCAGCCCCGTCGCACTTTGGTGGGAGCTTCAGCTACTCTCAGCTCCAGAGCCTTAAATTAGGCACCCGAAGGCAAAATGCTCTTGGGAGGATCCTGACCTTAATCACTTGTCCTTTGCAATTTGCAGAAAACGTGGCTATTTATACTGCTGCTTGTACAATCCCGAAAACTACATGATGAAAGTTGAATTGTTTCTGCTCTGCATGGTCATGATGTTATTTGAAGCTCTTATCATTTTATTGCAAAGATGCCCATTTATTCAGTAGGATCTAGAAAGGATGGTTGGGACAGGCTGTGGAATTGCTCTATTCGCATATTCGGGGCATTATTTTGTTTCAACTTGGTCTGCAAGATGCCGTAGATGCAGAAAGGCAGAAGCATCAGCCAGGCAGAGGACCTTGAGGACGTGCCTGGGCTTTGGGGACACTCTGAGGTTGTTTCAGAGGGTGGTGGCAGGAGGAGGCAGTGGGAAGAGAGAATAAACAAACCCTCTGTCTGCCTCAACAGCACCTAGCACGTTCCATCCATTAGTCTCCAAGTGCTTTAGAGCAGAATCAAAAATACTCCCTTATTTTGTAGATGGGAAAATGATGCCCATGAGTAGGACAGCGACACATCTAAGGGCATTCTACAAAGTTCGTGTACGGCAGCCCAGTTTGGTCCTCCGGACACAGGAAAACCCCGCAGCAGCCTCAGAAACGAGGAATCCAGGATGCCAGAGTTTGGCTGGAGCGGTGAGTCCCTACCCACAATGCGGGAGCCCAGGAAGGATCGCTGGGCTGTGTCGAGTGGCACCGGTTTGCAGGGTGCTCATGGTGAGGAGCCGGATCTGCACACCGAGGCGGCCTGGATTTGCATCCCCAGGAGGGGCAGGACACGGCCACAAACAGCCACCACGATGACCCCGCTGGGTCCGAGCTGGAGGAGAGTCCTCGCTCTGATCGGGTGCATGGGGGGGACTCGCGGGGCAGGAGACTCGCTCTGGCACGCTCACAGAGGGTCCCTCCCTGCTAAGGACTCGCCTGGGAACGGGACCGTCCGTCGGGTTTTGGAAAAGCAGCAAGGCTGGATGTGCATTTCCACCACGGCACGCACACCAAGGACAAGGCACTGCTCCATTCTTGTGGGTTGCGAGGCTCTGCCTGAGCAAACTGTCCTTACGGATCTTAAATCGAGAGGCTTTAGTTAAGTTTTATGAAATCTGTCGGGTCTTGCTCACATCCTAAGCTGCAGTATTGAACCAGGAGTTAAATGAAAGCTAAGATCCATCGGGGCAGATTTATTTGCAAGCTAAGCAGGCCAGGGTCTGCAAAACTGGGAAAAGAAGCCATTTCTTTATCTAGTAGTCGAGGGATGCTGAGCGCATTGTAGGTGAATGGCAGTGACACCGTTGAGCTGATCATTAACTTCTGGCCTCGTGTTTGGCTCGGGGAGGTCGGTTCCGGGCTGGAGGGCAGGTGTCATTCCCTGCAGCTGGAGCACTGGGGAATAGCAGGCAGGACCAGCCCGCAGCCACGTGGCAGATAATACCCGGTCTGAAAAGCCTTTCCGGAGGGTTTTGACTGTTCGTGCTGTTATCAGAAAGCAAAACCACGCCTGGCCATAAGGAAAAGTGAGTTCCCACCTTGTCCTTCAAAACGGAGGTGGATTCAGTTCCTTGGTCTGCTATAGGCAGCCCCTGAGACAGCTCCTGATTCCAGCAAATCCCAGAAACGGCAGCCTGGGCAGCCCGTCGCCTCAAAGGTCACGCTGGGAATAAAGAGAATATAACGCAGAGTAACCGAAATGGCAAATGGACCTCGTTAACGACGAGGATTTGATGCCAAAAATTAAGCAGGGCCATAACAATTATAGCCCCCTAGTGGGCAAAAGGTTTAAAAAAAAAAAAAAAGGAAATGAAAAAGTTCTGGCAAATAATTTTTTCCTGAGTTTGCACCAGTTTTTACTGATTTTGATGAATACGTAAAACTTTGCATATTTTCCATCCTGAGTTTTATTGTGGGAATATTAGAGAAACTAGATCTGGTCTAGTACTGCTGTTCTAGTGAGGGGCTTGTGAGACTATCTTATGGTACCTGTTATCGCTCATGTTTTAGCTGAATATCTTATAATAGAAATTGCCTTTCTCTTAGTGCTTCCTTCAAATTTAAAGTTAGATATATGATAGCCAAACCTTTAAGTTACGTAGATGGCAACAAGCCTTATCCAGTGATTAAGAACCTCTTTCTTCAGCTGCTTTATATATATTCCTTTAGCTCTTGATATGATCCATCATTTCAGAAGTTCTCTAACCCTCATTGGGTATTTCTTGTTAGATAGGATCTCCAGTGAATTTCTGCCGCAAAAGCAATTGGAAAGTAAGCAGTTCAAATAAATCTTTGCATATCAAAAGGAAGGAAAAGTACATCTTTATCTTGCTTTTAAAGGCAGCATATGGGCTGAAACTAGGAACTTCAGATCTGAACTCCAAGAACTCCAAAGCATTCTGCTTTAGCCCATAATAAAAACTGCAGTGGGATTTCACGGCAATACTTTTTAAGCCACCTCAGAGATTATTTTGTGAGAGGGTTTGCTCTGTTGGAAGTTTGTGGGGTTTGGGTTTTTTTTTAAATTTTATTTTACATTCATTTACACTCCAGATTTTCAGAACATATTTACAGACCAATCCTTCCCAGAATAACCTCTCCAGGCTTTGGATTGCGTGCCTTGGAGTGAAATAACCCGCGACAGCATTTTAACCCTACGACAGGCAATAACTGGCTGCGAGTTTGGGAAATCCTCTTTGGCCCCTGTTCAAGCCGGCGTTAACGAAAAACGCCCCATGCCAGGGCCGTGACTCATCCCGAGTGGCAGTTTCTGACACCGGCCCCATTCAGAGCTCCTCCCTTCCTTCCCCAGCCCGCACCCAAGTCAAGGGTCGCTGGATTGGGGCATCTTTGGTGCTCGCAGCTATTTAGCTGCTGGGTCTGACCTTCTGCCGACTGATGCGGAAGGGAAGCTTGTTGCTGCCTTGAAAACACAAACCAGGCTTTTATGTTTCTAATTACTCTCTATAATTCTTGATTTCTGAGTCCTATCAAACCAAGAAAAAAAAAGTTCTCTTTGCATCTCTGGCATAAATCTCTCTGAAGATAACTCCATATTAGCTGTATCGTTATATTGCTTCTAAAGCCAATAAATATGTATGCATATATAATTTATATATCATTTGAATATCCGAGTAACCAGTATCCAGAGCTAGAAAATGTTTGCAAAGGAAAATGCACTTTTGATCCTGCAAAATCTGGAGTGCTGGATTAAATCTGGGCCCATTGCATTGTGCCAGCTGGAGAAGGGCCTTCTCCTAGGGGAGAGGTGAGGAAGAGGAGCAGGAGCTCGGCTGCTCTGGCTGGGGATTTCTTGACCTCTGCTCTTTCTTTTTTCCTTCCTTACAGCCTTCTCTAAACATAGGTGGTGCAGCATCGCACGCCGTATAAAATCTCTGGTAGACACAGAGCTCCATTTGTGATGCAGTTACTGGTATTTCATTAACCTTTATCTTGACAAGTGGAAATAACGTACTGTGATTCAGGGCAAATTTTGCACTTGCGAAGAAACACGGTGCCAAGTGACGGCAAATGGGACAGCAAATTAATGCCCACAATTCCTGAGAGCAAACCTCAGCTTCTTGCTCCACTTGGGCAGTGGCACGGGTTGTTCCAATGTGACGGGTGAGCAATGGGCGTGTGGGGTCCTGTCCCGTGTCCAATTTGTGCCACCAGATTTGCTCCTTGCCAAGAATGAAAAGATGAAGCCGAGTTCTGTGAGACTTAGGGCCCATCTCCTTGCTCCCCGAGTGCTGGTCACCCCATGCCACGTCCTGTCCTGCTCATACCAACCCCTCTTCTGCTTTGCTCGCAGGTAGCTCGCACGGATAGTCCTGGTGACTTGAGCCATGCAGCAGCCGACCCACCAAAGAGCCAGCGAGCCCCATTTCTGCACAGGCAGGAATTAAATCCAGCCTCCCAACTGCAGCTTCTCCCGTGGCCAGCGAGTCCCCCAGAGAGAACCAAGATGCTGGTGAGTAATAATGAGGATAGCTGATACTTTTCCAAATAGAAACCAGCCTGAGTCACCACGGTTTTATCCCATTTATTGTTATTTGTATGGCCCTGATGGCAGACATCAGAGCTAGTTATTTGAGTCCAGGGTTTTATYGTCGTGTAACAGGAGAAAGTGCCCTCTGAAAGGCTTCCAAACCAAAGCGGTGGGAGGGGAAGCAGAAAAGGCCAAGCAGCTTGCAGGCTGCTGCCCCGTCATTCAGCTCCTGAAAAAGAACAGCGCTCTGGTCCTCAGCACCTCACCTTACCTCGCTGGCATATTTTCCAGCCAGCCCTGCTTTAAGCTTAGCTTTATAAATAGTCAATGCAATGTTGTTTTTCCAAACGAAAGGTGAGCTCTGCCCCAACCGTGCACTCCCTGAGCCCGCAGAGCTGCTCATCTGAGCTGAACCGGCCACCTGCAAGCGGGCAGGAGARGCAGGAGCCACCACCGTGGTCCTGCATTGCGCGGCATTCCCAGCTCCCGGCCTCTCCTTCGGGATCAAGGCAGCATCTACTGCTGCCTGGGGCTGCCATGGAAAAGGTCTCTCTGGAGCCGTTCTGGAGCAGGAGATAAAAGTCCTCCTGTTTGTGGGACACGTCACCTCCCCAGGTGCTCCTGGCACACCAGGTGCTACCGTTGCACCAAGCAACCCTGTCCGCTCTGATATCTGCAGAGCGGAAGATACATATTTATCGCTTGAAAGCCCTGATCCCTACCCCGAGGAGTTTAATAAAATATAAGGGCCTGGATCTGGTGACATCAATAGRAGCAGAATTATTCCCAGATCTGGGTAGAAAAGCACGAGGCAAAGAGAAAGTGGATGTCAAAGARACAAAAGCTGGCTGCAAGATCAATGCAGAAAAGCTTTGCGAAAGGTTTGGGGTTTAATGAGAGATGAGTAGGATGGGACTTGGCGCACACAAAAGCTATTAGGAACAGCCCAGAAGAACATGAGATGCAGAGAGTGAGAGGAGACAGGGAACAGCTGGGAGAGGAGAGGGGGGAAAGGCAGGTAGCAGGATTTGTGTTTTGGCTTGCGTGCATCAGCGAAATATCTATAGCAGCTGCAAGGCCTGGCCGAGTACTGGAAAAACGTGGGCTGGCTGAACAGGAACTATGTGGACAGCAAGATTTTTCAGTAAAAATAATACGGACGTTGCATGTTGCATGAGAGGACTGGGAGCACTCAAGGGCGCAGCGCCTGCACCGAAACGAAGGCGAGTTTGACACCCACGTGTGCCTCGGGATTAGCTGGTGACGAGCTATCGGGCATGGACTAATCCCTACCTTGGACAAGAAGCGTGGTCCCTCATTGCCTTGGAAAGGTGGAGCAGGAGGGGTTAAGCAACATGGCARAGCCCAGGCAGAGTGCATTTTCCTTGTCTTTTGCAAGCTCAGCTTGCATCTTGGCTCRGGAAGCTGCACCCGGCCCTTCGGCTGGGGGTGTCTCTTGACACAAACCCTCAKCCACCCTTCCGAATTTTGCCTGTGTATTAGGACGAGCGTTGCTTCCTCCCTGCCTTGCTGCTGTTGAAAGGCATTGCTTCTCTTTCTGAGAAATCCTCGTCTCCTTCTGTCAGTCATSTTGTCTCAGTAGGGGGGAAAAAAATCCCCAAACCCTGTCGTATCAGAAAATGAGAAAATTATCAATATCTGAAGTGTCTGTGAACAAACACAAGCTCTTTCTCCGTTTTGAGAATGGATCTTGGTTGTAAAGTCCTATAAATGTTAGCAGCTTCTCAGACATTCAAAAATGTTMATGATCCTAAGGTACTAAAATAGCTTTCCGTGGAACTCTCCATATTAAAAATACTATCTTGCCCTCTGCAGCCATCTGAAAGTCTCTTCCCTCATCACAGATAATGGTACTATATGTTCCTCTACGCGCTCAGCAAGCAGAGCCAGGATGAGAATATCCTTGCGGATACACCAGGCTCTGGTGGTTTCCCTTCCTATGACCATGGGCAGGTTCCTTTGGCACAAGGGAGCTTGGATGGCCGTTGCCTTCAGAGCGGTTGATCTTGAGGTCACCTCCATTCTTCATCCTTCTGCAAGCTCCAAGCAAGCGAAATCACGTGGTTTTTCTTTCTTTTTTTTTGGTATTAATATCCCCCGTTCTGAACCTGAACTGAGCTTTCTGATCAAATTAGTCTTCCTTTGGCAAGCAAATACAGGAGCTCTGAAAAATTGCCCTTGCTTTTATACACCCAATATCTGGATTTGGGGAAAATTCGGAGACTATTTAAATGCTGCTTGTGGTCTGAAGGAGGAGAGGCCGATATTGATACATAGCAGACGATCTTCACCTTCATTTTTGAGGAAAAAAAAAAAGAAACAAGAAACCATCAGTTGTGCTGATGGCAACTGAAAAAGCGGTTAGACTGAATGCTCTTTTCAGCGAGCAAACACTTACGGATCTATTTATACCTGCCCTGAAGCAGACTCCTGTAGGTGGAAATGCTGTAATTAYTTCCTTTCCCTGCTTTCCACTGTCCTACAAAGATCTCCTGGAGCACCTTGTTAACAAGTTTCTGCTCTACCCAAGCGAAATTAAAATCAAGCCCATTTTTAACACAAACAATTTGACTAAAAATGMCCAGAACTCGCTGTGTCTCAGGTGAGACACGGTTAAGCGTGCTGAGAGGCAGCTTTTGTGGCTTAGCCCCATCTATCTAGTAAGGCTGAGAATTACAAATGATTAACAGGTCTGGTGGCYAAAGGCAACAGGTACCCAGGCAGTGGTGACGGGCTACGACAATGGTTTTTCCTGCCTTCCTTTAACCACCAGTGCGCGTTTTGCTTTGTTTTGCTCCCCAAAGATCCTCTCTCCTTTGCTACCTCCTGCTTCCCTCCCTCCCGTTCCCTGCGTTTGCTGCTCAAAGCAGACRCTCTCCTTCCACCGCCAGCCACCCGGGTTAACTCCAGTTTCAGTATCAAAGATCATATRAGCTGAAAATAGCTTTTAGTGGGAGCCCGGAGCGGCCCGGCAGCGTCTGGACACCAGATAGGGCGCGCAGCTGCCCCCGTGGCCGGGAGCCACCGCAGCGCCCCGCGAGGGTCACGCAGCCCGGCCCGGCCCACGTGGCAGGAACGGCGGGAAGGGAGGCAGGGAGACAGTCACGCTCCGCAGAGCGATTTTCCTGGAATGCAGAAAGGATTCTTCCTGAGCGATTTGTGTCGCTCTGTTTCGCTGCGGCTTATTAGGAAGTGGCTAGTGATAATATTTACTATTGCCTCGAGGGGTACGGAGTCCACATTCCTCACTGGTGGGAAATAAGCCCTGTGCTCTTTGGAGCAAAGGGAAGTTTGCCCTTTTGTTCATAGTTACACGTCCCAGTGCTCCTGGAGCAAGAGGAGGGCACGAACCGGTCCTGCTGCTGCGACTGCTGCTCCCCTCCGAGCACAAGAGACCAGCAGCCGTGGATGATGGSCAGGCCACGCGTCCCCAGCCGCCCGAATAGAGACGCGGGTCCTCAGGGTGTTAGTGACCCCCGACATGTGTAAGAGAAGCAGCGTTCCTGGGGCAGACCACTCCTATCCGGAGGGGAGGCAGCAACAAATAGGCTCTGGAGCGAACTCGGCGAGTGCCTGCGGAGAGACTCTGAGATTTCTAAATCCTCACTAGGCATGAAAAATAAATAGCGTGTATTGATAGCGAGAGATGGGGAAAAGGTAGCAATTTAGGGAAGATTTTCAGCAATATATTTTGGAAGGTTTGCCAGATGGCTGGCAGCAGGACTTTTAAACTCTGGCTTTTTTCTCAAAGGCAGCCACATCGTTATCCATCAGACAGTCTCTTTGCACTGACATTGCACAGTGTGGCTGTCTCCTTCATGTTTGCCTTGCTCCTGTTTATTTCTAGCTGATTTATTTATATCTGGGTCTGATATAAGTGGCACCATTTCTTTGTTTCATTAACAGATTCCTTGATCTAARCTTTTAGAAGATTTGTCTTTGGGGAGATCAAAGTCAACCCAAGTGTATGTTTTGCATTTCTGAGCTTTTCYGGTATCTCAGTGTTCAGGTAAATCTGGAAAAGGCGTTTTGTAGTAAACTGAGCTCTGTTTTGACTAGATTAAAGTAGGCTGGCCACTGAGATGTTGCGTAGTAGCACATACCTATTCATTTTAGGCACCTCATTTATTCATTTTTTGGATGTGATTCCTAGCCCAAATGCAGCCTGCTGTCAGCAGGGCAGAGCCGTCTCGCCCTTTCCCACCGCTGGAGGTTCATTGGGAGCCTTTCCTTCCCAGCTAGYTCAATGACTCCGGGCACTAGCAGAGCTCAAGTGCACGTTTGAAGCCCTGCCCCGTGTCAGCTGCCACGCAGCCGAGCAGAGAGGCTGCCTGCGAGGGCCTTGCGGATGCAAAGCCGTGCAGACGCGCTGAGTGCCGCCGTGCATGGGCTGAATGCATCCCGGGTGCGAACCACCCTGCTCTTTCCGACCCACTGTGCTAATCGCGGGTCATTTTTCCTTCAGAGTAAGTTGCTTTTCACAATAAAGCAGCCGCCTGCCTCCCAGTCCCTCCTTATGGGGTAAATTAGAGGGTGTTCAGCAAACTGAGATGCTGACTTGTGGGTCCTCCCCAAAGGCCACCCCAAGSCCCCTCGCGTGGCTGCTTCGAGCTGCAGGGTCAGGCTGGGACGTGCCGTTCCCGCTGGCTTTGGGGACGCTCCAGCGGACCCGGAGGCCGCGGAAAAGCGTTCGGCGGCAGCGCGTTGTCCGTGACTTCGCATTCGTTAGCTGCACTTTCGACCCGAGCCTGCGGGCAAGGGCAGCACCGTCGCTCTCCTTTGATTACGTGGGCACTTCTGCTGCYTCAGAAACCTGCACAGCCTCTGGCTCTGCAAAGGAAGATGTTTCTGCCTTGCTTCTCTGGCGTGTTTTAAGGCAGCTGCTCTTTCTGATCATCTTATATCTTCTATCAAAGCGGGGGTTGATTGAATTGAGCTGCTAATCCCTTCTCCCTGGGCTGCTCTGCCTTGACACCTAGGTCCTTCCCRACCCAGCTGAAACCGAGGAATCCAAGCCTCCCTTGTCCCAGTTTGGGTGTCATTGGATAGGCTGGCGTGAAGCATCAAGCAAGGGCCGTCTGGGTAGCAATACTGAGCTGGAATATCTGGTGGGGTTTTTTTCTTCTCAAACGAAAACTGCTTGAAATGAGGGTGAGAGAGAGCTGTCAAATGCAGCCTGAATTGGGAGAAATGAGCAACCACAAGCCCTTTAGGGAAGCCGTGGATATTATTATATATTTCGTTGCTACGTTTGGAGGGTTCAGACAGCCTTTTTTTTTTTTTCTCCTCCTCTCTCTCACAATGTGTTGCTTTCTTCTCYATTGGAGATTCCCCTCTCTTTTTATTCCATCTTTTAAACGGCTCCGTATTTTGCAATGCTTCAGMATTTGTGCAAATCAGCCAGCAGAGATCCTTAATGTTGACCTGAATTCTGACCTCCTTAACCTTACTTACAGCGCTTTCCTTTTTTCTACAATGAACGCTATTCTTTTGTTTGGGGGGTTATTTTGTCTCAGGAGATACATTTCAATTTAGTTTCTTTTTCCTCTGTGGAAGGAAGTCCTTGAAGAAAAGCTGATCAAATGCGGAAGAGAACTTGCAGGTAATAGGTGCTAGATCTGCTGAGGCRAAGGAACAATTGCATTTTTATCTCTATATAGCCGGAGATAAATGAGATTTAGCCTCTCAGGGCCAAGGCAGGTCTTATTTATTAYCAGATAATAAATGTTACAATTCCTCTTAAGGAGCACGGTTGGGCTGTGCAGTGGCAGGTGCTCATGGAGAACCAGAGCCTGACATATCTGCCGAAGTTGCTCTTCATTTCTGAGATATTACCCAACATGAAACACGTCCTACACATAAAGGAAACAAACTTCAGAAATATCATCACTTGGTTTTCAACAGCTACTGATGAAATGCTTCAYGCTGTATGGAAGCAAGACAGGAGATGTTCGCGGCTAGATGGGAGCTCAGTGAAATCCTGTCGCTTCCACGAATGGCTTCACTTCTGGATCCTCCTGMGCAGGGCTGTCTTCTTCTGCAAATCCCCATAGGTGGGACTGTTGGTTAATGAGGGTTGTTGTCCTCTTCTTATTGCAATTATTTAGGTCATGGCCTTTCTCCCACTCCCTCTTCTCAGTCACTGAGAGAGTCAGAAGAGAAATTGCCCAAAGGCACAAGGGCTGGGCTGCCTTATCATCACAGCCAGCTGAACTCAAGCTCTCTGCCCAGTATTTATGGCTAAGTTCACCTAGGGTATCGGGCCTTACTTCTCAAAACTGCCCTCCTCCCACTTCATTGCAAAGCTGACAACTGTTCTGCTTTTAAAAATAGTCCCCGTCGTATCCAGATTACTGGAGTTTCAGAATAAAGGAGTATTTTCAGGAAGAAAAGCTTTCCACTTAYGATCCTTGGGACTGCGGTCACGTGTTTGTGCTTGCAGATGCTTTCATTAAACAGCCTCGACGAGTGGTGACACGTACGTAAGACCACGCATGATTAGACTTGACTGAAACTGTGAGAATTTATGCAAAACCATTTTGTGAGAAAATACAGCTTTGTAGACTTAGAAACTATGGAGCTGGAGTTGGTGCTCGCAGAGCAACTATGAGGATGAAGAGCTGGGAATAATCTGAAGAGAGGCAAACGTGCTAGCCAGGACAAAAAAGGAGAGTTTCAGCGAAGAATTGATGAAGAAGATGGAGCACGGGGAAGATGTCTTGTAATAGCAAGTGGATTTGCCCATCTAGACCCCAAAACCCTCATGGGGCTTGCACGGGATGGAGAAAGATCAAGCCAAAGATTTCAGGTATGACCGTGGGCCTGTAGAAAGTTCTAAGGCATCTTGGAGCAGTGCAGCATTTACCCCGGTTGGAAGGTGACTCAGCACTCCATTATCTTCCCTTAATTTTACATTCAGTTTTCTAAGCGTTGGCGACAAAGCAATTTAGATAATACGGTCATATGGCAGAATCACCTTCTCTACAAATCGGAGCTGCATTAGCTAAAATAAAAAGTATGTCACCCTGAGTGCTTATTTTCCAGTGTATAAAATAATCATYGTGCGGGATTAGGAAGAAATGGCTTCTTCCCATTGCCAAAGCCAACGTAATTGTGCAGCACGGCTATTTGCATGTCTTCCTCGGAGGCTGTTGGTTACGGCTGCTCTTGAGACGAGGCAGATCACACTGCTGTGCGTGGATATTGTCTGCAGCCTCGTGCATTAATAATAGCGTATGATATAAGAGCTCCTAGTGGCTTGTGGAGTCAAGAGAAAACATTCTGTTGTAATGATGTGGGCTGTGTATTTGTGGATAMGTGAGGACTGCTCAGTCTATCCCCTCGTCAAGGCCTGTGATAGGCGAAATACAAGAATCTGTGTTCTCCTCCTTCTCTCCTCTCCTCTGCTTTCTGAGCATATAAGGTCACAGGAATAATGTCCTGGGAAATTTCAAGGTGTCACTCCAGGTTTACACAATGTTTTGTCATTCATTAAGGAAAGGTGTCACGATAATGCAACTTTTTGTTTCATCTTTCAAGATGTATTACATTATTCCGGAGCAATTACTCCTTTAGGAATTAAACCTTGGAGAGGAAATACGTGATTTGCTCTGCTCCCAATCGATGATTTAAATCGAACGATCATTTCAAGGCCAGTGACAGATTTCAGCCTTCCACGAACAACTCCTTAAGTGAACGGGATACATGAACTCTGGTAAAAACCACTTTCCACCTCTCAGGAGCAACCCATAGATTAAATGGTCATTCCACTCCATTCTTCCTGTCAGCATAACACCACAGACTTTAACAGAAGTTGAATAAAAGCCAGCACAGTGAACACAAAGAGAAATTTCCATTGGCTTCTGTTACCGTGGATAATACCCTTAGAGAATCAGGGTCAAACCTTCAGCTGTCGTAAGCTGGCATCTTTCCACCCAGCGAGCTCTTTATGTCTACAGTGGGTATTCCAAGCACCTGGAATTTCCTTTCCCTTCCTGTGCCCCACTCATTCTGTTCTTCCGATTGGTTTTACAGGCTCTGAGTGCACTTTAGTTATCATGGTCAAGTTTCCCTAGCAATACTTCTCTTTTTTTCTTTTATTTTCCAATTTAGTGTGCACAAAGACTAATGATGCTCATGGAAGAATCTGAAGTGAGGTGCCAATTTTGAAAGCACTCTACTTAGAGCTTAGTGTTCAGATTTATTACATTTCCATTCATCTGAAAAGAAACACACCCTCATTTTATACTAATATGAAGAGTTTTCAATGGTCTTCCTCTCTCATGAGAATGATTTTCACGCTGTATTCAGCAAGATACTGACATCTGAACTCATTTTGCTTTGAAGTCACCATCATTCAAATTGTCACAGCTCGACAGCACAGTAGGGGAACTGGATGCTTCCTAAATTAATGCTCGAAGACTCAAGTATCACTTTATGTAGCCACCAGCTTAACTAAATGTGATATTCTGTATGCCATCCAGTAGTCATCAGCTGAACTCTAAAGTCCTGAGCAACTACTGTGATCTATGWAAGAGACTGTTATGGATAGGAATAATTTACAGAAATGAGTAAGAAGCCAAGTCAAGGACTACACACTACAGAAACATGCATTGCTAATCATATAAAAACCTAAAGCATGCACTGATTTTTAGGTAGCTGTATGATTCTTAGTGRCTCTATGCACTTAATCAAGAACCTGGTGAGAGCTTCTAATGTTGTTAAAATGATTTTTTTGTTCTGGACTTTATTGCAAAAATAGAGTCATTAGCACTTAGGAAAGGTGGCTTTTCTCCAGGGTGTGCTTCAAGACCAGCTCTTTCATGGACTAATAAGCACTGGTTCTCTTTAAAGATGGCTCAGAAGGGATGGGAGGAAGAAACGGCTGTAGTTCTTCCAATTGTGATAAATTAATAATGTGCAAGACACTGGCATAAAAATAATCCTTCTTTCCCTTCTAATCCAACCTTGCTTCTACCTTGTTTTCTTGGAAAACTGGAGAACACTGATGGATTGATCTGGTCCTTATTAATTCGGAAAAAAAAGAAAAACAAACAAAAACACTGATGGAGAATCCAGAAGATACAAATTCAGAGAAGAGGTTCAGAGGGCATCATGGCTAGCAAGGAAAATGCAGTACTTGGATCTTTGCCTAAACAGAGATGAGATCCTGGTTCTTTTCAAGAAAGTCTCCTGGCATTTCTCAGATTATATTTTTTTTTACTACTAATTGAAGATAATCAGAATGTAAAAAGCAAAACAAACAAACAAAAAAAMCCCCAGAAAATGTCTGGTGTTTATCAGACATTCTTATTAAATGGCCCTCTGTGGTTAAGCAGACAGAATGAAAATATTTTCCTCGTAGTCAGGTTTTTTTACATTTAACAAGATTTGCCAGTTTTCTTGAATTTAATATCGCTCAGGAAAAAGATTTACCAGTTTTCCTGGAAAAATGCTGAGCTCTTCACTGAAGTCTAAATTTTTAGAAGAACCTTTTCAAGCTGCCTTCATCTATCATAAATTAAAAGGGCACAAGACCACTCTGTCATCTTCCATRGTTATTTTTGATCCCCATTAAAAAGTGGTGTGCACTGCTTACGGTTTATTACTATCCTTGTGTTTCTTTAAAATTGTTGATGAATCATTGTTTGCAGCAAGCACAGTACAGCATTTTAAAGTGATCAGCTAAGAGGTTATAGGGGTATCAGCTAAGACAGCCCTAATCTCCTAATTTTATCTATTAGCAGGTACTGAAGGACTAGCTGCCATTAAAGTGTCAGTCTCCCAGCTCAAAGGTGAACTCTAGGAAAAAATATATTGGATTTTAATAAAACTTTCCTCAAAGGTCAGCCTCTCTAAGGCACAAAATCAATCTTCTTTCCTTCCTTCTTTCTCAGTCAGTGTCCTCATTACTATAGTAAATTCTGATAGTCTTGAACAATTTCCTATTTCCTCTTTTTTCCCCTCCTCACCCTTATTACAGCATCTATCTATCTGTGGTCATTATTCTACCTGACACTTGTTATTTGGATTCCTTTTTTCCCATTTCAACACTTCATCCTGGTAGTTTAAAGAGGAAAGCTTTCTCAAAAACACCTGAGGTTTCTCCTGGTTTTATTTCTCCCTCTTACCCAGCAGGTACACTCAGTCTTGCCCAGCACTCAGTTAAAGTTTGCCAAGTGATAACCTTAGTACCATGGCACTTTGCAGAAAACACTGTCCTGCTAAGCTCTGTGTCCTTGCACAGCAGTCTCTTTTACTTTCGTTTGCCCAGGAAAATAATGTAAAGCTTTTCTTTCTCTCTTTTTTTTTTTTTTTTAAGGAAGAATCACTAATGTCCAAGAAAGCACCTGCACAGAGCTGACGACACCCAGATCTAGACTCAAGCTGCTGTTTCAGTTTCCTAGGGTTCAGTTCCTCCATCTCCTGCCCTGCAGAACAAGCCCGGGCACCGCCTTGGTGCTGCAGAGCCGCACGGCAGCTGGCAGCAAGTGACAGTGTCTGTTTGCCCCGCGGGTAGGAGTCTGCAAACAGGAGCTCCCAACGCTCACATCCTGCTCCGTGCACTCTTCTACGGGCACAGACACCTGCTTCCCCACTGCTTCAATGGGGAAAAGGGGGAGTTTTTGGTAGGGAAAGTGCACATACGTTACTAGGAAGCCCACGAGCACTGGGGTGGTTCATGTGAACCGGGGGCCGAACACGATGAGAACCTGGCAAAGGTTTGGATGGAGCCCTGCATCCTGCGAGAGACCTGGAAAGCCCTGTCAGGAAAGATGGGAATATAGAGATATTCTCTTTTAAGATTAATAATTCAGTGGAAGACAGCTGGCAACACAAGTAAAAAATTTGCTGCTGGAGTTGTTATTTTGTACTGATTGTATTTTTAAAGATTTTTCCTACTGGGGAGAGGCACATATTTTGTTATTGCTGTATATTAATCAAAAGGACTGAAAAATATTGCAGGCCCCATTCTAGCTTCTTTGTGGACTTAAAAGTCAGTTGAGGTTTTAAGGACGGAGACGATACTGGATTATACTCTGTGCTCTTACGTGCTAGAAATTTAACATTAATACAGTTTGAGCTGATACTTTTGAWGTGTTACACATGGGAGACACTTATCTGTGCACTTTGAAAGTCAGAATTTTCTTTTTGAGCAAATGAGGATAAACTAAAACTTTCATTGGACCTTCAGAAGTGAGCTTCATTCTTGCTGATCTGAAGAGATTTTTCTCAGGGCAATAACCTGCCTTAACACAGAATCTCAGATTTCTTTAGTTGCGTGCCATGTTAGCATTACTGCATTAGAAGTTTCCTTTACATAAGCCATAAAAAGTACATCACCATTTTTTAGMGCTTTAAAGGATCCCACAGCAGCCTTAATTAAAAATATATTTGCTTTGTAAATTTAATTCAGCCCCTAATGCTTTTCATGTAGTGTTAAAAGTCAGTAAAAACTCTGCTTTTATAACCTTTTTTTTTTTCTTTTACCAACTCAGCACCGCAGTCATTAGTTACCCACTAAATCTCACTTGGAAAAATTGATCAGCAGAGGTGTGCGATTTCTGCCCTTCAAAGGGAAACCTGCTGCTACCCCTCTCCGAGCAGGACTCTGAGCAAAGCAGCACGTCCAGCTCTTTTATTCAAACACCCGGCGTTATCAGCCAATTATTTGTTCAATGTTTGTTGTACGGAGGAGCTTTCTACATCCTGATTTTAAAAAGTTGTTTCTYTTCCCCTTGTTTGCTTCAGTAGTTATTAAATAGTTATTTTGCATTTTCTCTACGTGCGCTACAAGGAACGGGGACCTTCAAAAGCAGAGTATCCAAGGTCTTCCTATGGGTCCTTGGCTGTGYGACAGCTCTCGGCACTGGTCGTGTTGCCAATGTTTATAATTTTATAGTCCTCATCACACTTCAGTTCCTTAAACTTTCAACTTTGGGGGCATCACACTTTGGGCGATGGCGTTTGGGGCCTGGTGAGCCCATTTTCACTGGAGAAAAACATGTTAAGGTTAGAAAAAAAACAGAAAATATGAGGGGAAAAAAATATATTTTGCACCTGAACTATGACTTTTACATTATCTGTGTTTGCAATACGGCAATTCTAGGCACACTGGTATAAACACTTTGAATAAACCCACAGGTTTTACCATGAGTAAGACCTCCTAATCGAAAGCGTTGTCATTAGTGGAAAATCCCCGGGATTATACCCTATTACACCCATCGTCTCCTCCTTCCTTCGCACTTGGGGGGCCCAGGGCCCCCTGCCCGGTGCCACAGGCAGCCCGAGCTCCCAAGGGTTAAAGTCCTGGCATTTCTTCCGCCTGGTATTTCCAAAGCCCTCCTGGGGCCCGTGCAGCGTTGATGCCAAAACTCTTTATTATTATACAAACACAGACTAAGAGCAGGAGGAAGGGAAGAGAGGAAAAGAAAAATAGAAGGCCCTTTGCCTGTGTTTGGTCCTCCAGCACCTCAGCACTGTTAATACCCACGAGGGATACTGAAGGGGCGAAGCCGCTGCCGCCAGGCCCGGTGGCGTCGCCGTTATTCCCGTGAGGGCAGCGCGGCGGGCGGGCACCCGCCGGGACCCCCGGGGCGGCTCAGGCCGCGCCCGGCGATGGCCCCCGCGCCGGCGGCCGCCGCTCCCCCTCCGCAGGGCCGGTGTTTTTCCGCCGAGGCGACGGCTGCGCCATTCGCCCCCCTTCGCCATCCTCTTCCYCCCTCCACACCTCGTAACTTTATTTTTTTTTTCCCCCCCAAAAAAACGGGCTTTGACGTCGGCCCCCTCGATACCGGGCGGCCAATCAGGCGCCTCCTGAGGCGGAACGGCAGCCAATCGGGCAGCGTTGCTACCTGCGCGCAGTATTTTTAGCACACGGGCGGGGACGGGGGGAGGGTGCTCCGTGCGCCCCCCTCCCGCGAGGGCTGCGCGGCGCCGGCCACAGCAGAGGGGCCGCGGGGGGGCCCTCACGCCGCCGCTGCCACTCCGGGCGGCTCCGGGTCGCCCCCCAGCCGCAAGGGGCTGCGAGGTGCCCTTGTGGCCCCGTGACGAAGGCGCGCTCGGCGCTCCCGCCGCCCCCTCGGGCGGCGGTCATGGGAGATGTAGTTCAGCCCTCCCCCCACCCCCCCCCCGCTCTCCCCGCAGACACGAGGGGCGCGAGGGCAGGGTTTGACGTAGGCGGTGACGCCACTGCTGCGAGCTGACGTCAGCGCGGCCCTTCCACCCCATGCTGGGGGGGGGGGAGAGGGAGGGGGAGAGCAGGCAGGCGCACGCGCATGGGAGGACAGGGCGGTGCCGCGAGGGGGCGGGGCTACGCAGGTGGTGGGCGTGGCCTGGCATGGGGCAGCGGAACGAGAGGGCGGTGGCCGGAGGGCGGKGTCGGGAGGAGGGGGCGGGACAAGGGAGGCCATATATAGGGGCGCGCGCGGCGGGCGGGCAGGAGCAGAAGGCGGCGAGCTGCGGCGGCCGGGTGCGCCCGCCGAGGGGGTGTGAGCAGCGCAGCCCTCCCCCCCTTCCCTCCCCCCCTTTTTTTTTTCCAACCCTCCCCCTCCCTGATTTTTTTTTCTTTTTTTTTCCAAAAATGAAAGAAAATAGGACAGAGAGAGTAAAAGTCCTGATGTTTGCTCTCTAATTAGCAAAGGATAAGAAGTTTTTCTATATACAGAACACTTTCCCCTTCTTCGTGCTCTTCTCTCCTTTCCCCTCCCGTCCTCGCCGAGGGAGCCGGCTCTCGGAGATGGGGGTCGGGTGCTGAGCCACCCTCACCCCCCACCCACACACCCGAGCACTCACAGCCCCGCCGGGATTTGTTTGCACTAACCCCTCACCCCCCCCGCACACCCACCCGGGTGAGTACCGCTCGCTGAGGGCGGGGGGGCGGCCCGG
This sequence comes from Eudromia elegans, assembly GCA_003342815.1. Lineage (NCBI taxonomy): Eukaryota > Metazoa > Chordata > Aves > Tinamiformes > Tinamidae > Eudromia > Eudromia elegans. The sequence continues at coordinate 1,608,575 of PTEX01000049.1, forward strand.
GCCGGCGCGGGGAGCCTTGCGGGGAGCCCCGGGACGAGGGGGAAGCGGCGCTGAGGCGGCTGCGCCGTGAGGCGAGGAGCTGAGGCGGCCCCGGCGCTGAGGCGGCCGCGCCGTGAGGGCGAAGGGCTGAGGCGGCGCCGGCTCCTCCGTGAGGCGAAGGGGCAGCCGGAGCCCCTCGCCCGAGCGGCCGCAGGGCTCGGCCGCGGGAGGCTCCTCCCGAGGCGCTCCTGGACGCGCTGGGGTTGGGAGGGGTGAGCGTTGCCGGCTGACTAATAACCGCTGCTCGCGCCAGGCCTCGCCGGGCAGCGCTGGCAGCCGCCCTGGGGACCCTGCCGGGCTTGGGGCATGGGGGGGGGACAGAGGGGCGGCTGTCGCCGAGCCCCGGCGCGCGCGAGGGGCCTCGCCGCAACCGCCCCCGCTTCTTCCAGCCGCCCCCCTCCTCCTTCATTTTCTATTTTACGGGCTCAAAAATTGCTTCTCTTCCTCCTGCTGCCGCTGCCGGAGCACCCAGGGCTGTGAGCAGAAATCTAATGAGACCCAACCGTCTGGTTATGTAACTCCCCACACGCTGCTACGGCTCCTGCTTGCGGCCCCCGCTGCTTTGCTCTTGGAGTCCTTATGTACTTGGGTGCCTTAAAAATATTGTCCTTGTCCATTTAAAAAAAAAAAAAAAAAAAGGCTTGGAATGATCGAGCTGGTTTGTTTAATCAGCTGCTTATACCATGAATCAGTTCGGGGCTTAGAAGAATTTATGTCTGCCCAGTGCCTTGAAAGGATCATTTCTTTCCTAAAGGACGTGGAGGAGGGGAAACAAAACAGATGGATTAATAAATCATTTTTTAAATGTCCCTTTTAACCATCCAATCAGCTTTTCAGTACTGAATGTGTCCCTTTTGTAAATATCTTCTGTTTGCCCTTGATCTTTTCCTTATCCCCACCCAGTGCTGATCCAGCAAACGTTTAAAGGTCGCCTTATCATGCAAGCTTTCAAACTATGCCCATACCGTGTTGAGGGCAACACGAGTGGCTTGGAAAGAGGGTTTCAGACTTTAAAAGGAGATTATGTGCAGCAAGGAAAAAAAAATTAYTCACATTTTAGTGGGATTTTAATATTGACTTTTTTCTCTGATCTCTAGTGGCAGATATATTATTTTTTTTTTTACCTAGCGATGCAGTGCAGAGAAGCACACCATTAACCAAAATTCTTGCTGGGTGTTTAACTTGAGCCAAAAATATATATATATTTTTGACTGGAACTTCTTGTACAGTGCTGTCTTCTTCGGACAAGCACCTTGTGCTGTGGTGTTGCAGGATTTTCATTGGCAGTGCCTGTTTTAGTACTTGATTTTAGACCTTTTGTCTAGGTAGCTAATTTCGCTTTTATTTTTTGTGAAAGAGCGACTTCCGTATATTAAATATAAAATGGAGTCACAGAGTGAGAGAAAAGCAATTGCTTTGACTGAGGCTGTCGAAAGCCTTCCTGGCTGTAGTAAATTTTGAAAATCCTGGCTGTAGATAATGTAAAATAGACATTTATATACATATAATGTGCATATATTACATTTGGTGCATGTATATAAAAGAATTGTAGAAAGAGAAATTTTTTTTTTTTTTGCAATGATTTAGCASTTATTGCTGCCTGTGTCACAGAAAATGCATCTGTGGTCTGTGTTATGATTATATTATTTTGTTAATTCTAAGGAAAGGAAAATTTCCTGTATATGTACAGTGCACATTTTCTCTTCAGTTAGTATATTTTCAGAAATGCACAGTTGATGCAGATGCTTGACTTAAACGTAGTACAATATGAATTATTTTTGTGAAAGCCTCTGAAGCAGCTGTTAATATTTTTGTAATTCTCTAACTTAAAATGCAACCGATATGTTTGCAAACTTTAAATGATAAATGACCCTTAGACCTTTCATGCTAAGCTAATAGCCTGGTGCTAAATTTTGCAGCTGAGTACTATAAATCATCCAAAATAGGGATTGGTAATTGAACCCTTGACAGGCCTGGCAGTTCTGTGATGTCTTAGAAATTATACTTGCTGCTTTGTGAATAACTGAACTGCAAGCTCATATGGTTTTGAAATACCTCGTGCAGTATATATAAACACATGCCTAGTACCTCTTCTGCAGTGTTSTTTGTAAGTCACACTGAAGGTAATTGGCATACTCACCCTTCATGGGCCTGAACAAAAGCAGTTTGATGCAATTGTTTTCATTTAAAACGTAACCTATTTTATATAGAAAGTGAAGATAAAAGAATAGGCCTTGGATCTGATCTTGTGTTTTCCTTATTTGGATGTGTTTGCTTTTGTTTTTTCTTAAAGGAACAAGAGCACTCAAGGTGAAGGATCATAATCAACTAGAATCAGCACTTTGAATGAAATTTTGTTTCCCTGTGGCATCTTGAACACTTTCTTCTTCGGGTTTTGAAACAGACTTATAACTTTGTGGCATAGCAGCTATGCAGCTTGAAATCCAAGTAGCACTCAATTTTATTATTTCATATTTGTACAATAAGCTTCCCAGACGACGTGTCAACATTTTTGGTGAAGAGCTTGAAAGACTTCTTAAGAAGAAGTATGAAGGGCACTGGTATCCAGAAAAGCCATACAAAGGATCAGGGTTTAGATGTATACATATAGGGGAGAAAGTGGACCCAGTCATAGAACAAGCATCCAAAGAGAGTGGTTTGGACATTGATGATGTTCGTGGCAACTTGCCTCAGGATCTTAGTGTTTGGATTGACCCATTTGAGGTTTCATACCAAATCGGTGAAAAGGGACCAGTGAAAGTGCTTTATGTGGATGATAATGAAAATGGATGTGAGTTGGATAAGGAAATCAAGAACAGCTTTAACCCAGAGGCCCAGGTGTTCATGCCAATTAGTGACCCAGCATCTTCAGTGTCTAGTTCTCCTTCTCCTCCCTTTGGTCACTCTGCTGCTGTGAGCCCGACTTTCATGCCCCGCTCCACTCAGCCTTTAACCTTCACCACTGCCACATTTGCTGCCACCAAGTTTGGCTCGACCAAAATGAAGAATAGCGGCCGTAGCAACAAGGTCGCCCGCACTTCTCCCACCAACCTTGGCTTGAATGTCAATGAGCTGTTGAAGCAGAAAGCCCTTTCCTCCTCCATGCACTCGCTCTACGGGCTTGGCCTAGGCAGTCAGCAGCAGCAACAACAACAGCAGAAGACTTCTGCCCTTTCTCCTAATGCCAAGGAGTTCATTTTCCCCAACATGCAGGGTCAAGGTAGTACCAGTAGCATATTTCCTGGTGACAGCCCCCTTAACCTCAGTCCTCTCCAGTACAGTAATGCCTTTGATATGTTTGCAGCCTATGGAGGTCTAAATGAGAAGTCTTTTGTGGATGGCTTGAATTTTAGTTTAAACAACATGCAGTATTCTAACCAGCAATTCCAGCCAGTTATGGCTAACTAAAAATAAAAGTGAAATACAAGTAAATAATACAGTTGTACAAGTTTAAATGCACGTACCCAAGGGTGTATCTTTTTTTCCACCTCTTGAGATTTTTTTTAAAGCTTGTAGTATGAATACATTCAAGCTTGGTTAGATAAATACAACATGCATCATTTCTTTTTCATTTGCCAACCAAGCACAAAATTATTTTATACTGACTGTACATTACAAAAAATATACTCTCAAAATATGGCCTCTTACAGTATTTAAGATATAGCAAGGACATGGCTGATTTTTTTCGTATATATATATAAAAACACCTATGTATATATATTTAAAAAATTGGCACTAATAAGTGGGTTTATTGGTCTTTTTCTAATTGTATAATTTAATTTAGTACAAAGTTTGTAAAATATCAGAGTATATATATTGTTTCTACAACATGGTATTGCATTTATATCTTTTTACTACAGTGATCTGTGACAGCTGCAGCAGCTTCATGTTGTATTTTTTTTACTGAAATTGTAAGATATCCATCTTAAAGACATCAATTCTAAAAAGGTAAAAAATTGTGTACAGAATATTCCTTAGTGGTGGAATTAAAATGTACGAAATATTTGCTTTTTTCAAAAGAAACACAAATTGTATTTTCTGTTAAAAGTTTAAAGATTTTTGCTATATATTATGGAAGAAAATGTAATCGTAAATATTAATTTTGTACCTACATTGTGCAATACTTGAAAAAAGGTATAAAAGTATTTTGAGTCAGTGTCTTACATGTTAAGAGGGACTGAAATAGTTTATATTAAGTTTGTATTAAAAWTCTTTAAAATTAAATGACTGTGGTCTTTGTTTTTACTGCTGTGCTGAAGGTCAGAGTGCTGCATTTATTGTGTTGTCAGTGCTAGTGATGCACAAAAGTCTGACTCAGTGCTTCACAAAGGAGTGATGGAAAGGGCTGCTGTGTTGATGCACCACAATAATGGGAGCCTTTACCTAAAATAGTTCTGACAAAGCACATAGTCTGATTAACTGTTTGGCTGCAATTTTTTTGAGCAAACTTGCACTTGTTTTCCATTACTGAAGTCAGAATTTGATAGGTTATGTTTTTTCCTCTGGAGAGTTAAGATTGCAAGCTATTTATATGTTGAGTTATGGTGTGATGTGACGTATCTAGAAGGTACTCAGGTGATTCAGTGAAATTCGCTTTCTGTGTAATCAAAGCGGATTTGAACTATTCTCTCGGGAGGTCACAGACCAAAGCATCAGCATTTTGTTTCTGTTTTAGGGATTAATAGCTCAGAAACGAGACTGAATAAAACTGCTGATTTATAGTTTGCTAAACTGATTGTAACCTTTCATTTTATATGCCTTATTTTAAAAAGAAAAGAGGAAAAAAAAGGAAAGAAATCTAATGCAACTGCAATGTGACAATCTAGGACTTTATTTTAGTGGATTCCTCCAGTGTTAAGGGACTCGATTTTTCAAAATATGGATGTTTATCAGTGGAGGGAGAAATAATTCAGAGACTGACAAAACAACTGAGTTTTTGCAGGGCAATTTTGAATCTTTTTTTTTGGTCCGTTTGATAAATAGTATTCATTGCTAATGGACATTGTCAAAAGGAAGAGAAGGCATTATTTCTTCAATCCTTAAATCTAACATAATTTATRTGCCATCATAGTTACAGTTGTACAGAGTGAAAATATATGCTAAATACTTGGGCCTTTGTTTCATAATATTGAATTCTAAGCTGAAAGAGGTTTTTAATTTGTCTGGATGTTCAGTTTCTGGCCCTGGCATTAGTTGTGGAAAATGAGTCATCACCTACTTGATAGACTGCTTGGTTTTACAGAAGACAAATGTCGCACCCCTGTGCAGACCCAGCGGGGTTCAAGCAAAGAGCAGCATTTTAATGGAAATAGCCAAGTGCTGTATGTAAAAAATAAGTGGTTTTGCCAACCTTGTGCTAAAATCTGGGTGGAGATCTGAGGCTGGCAATGCTATCTATCTCTAATGTCATGACCACCAATTCAAAAGCAGTAATTGGGCTGCTGTTTTGGGGCATTCCTCTGTATTTAACTGGTTTATTTTTACAGAGTTTGCCATCTGGTTTATCTTTCTGCCTTGGACAGAACCGTACTTAAAAGCCTCTAATTCCTTGTCTTATTTTAAGTAGCTGATTTTTATTTTAATGCAAATAGGTGCTGCAAGGTGCTAACTGAAGGAAAAATTGGGGTCAATTTACTGAAAAATATAGAATGTTAGATCTGTACATTATTGTTGTTTGCATTCCTAAACTTTAAGGCTTCTTAAAATTTTAATATTTGCAATATCATAATAATATCTAAGTTCCCTATAAGGATAAGAAACTTTGATAGTATAAATTATTATATATTCTGCAATATCTTTGTTCCTGTGATTTAAGCAGAGATAGTTTGCCTTAAAGGTCATCCAGCTCTGCCCTTTTTGGATTCATGAAGTTTCCCAGTAGTCGGTTTAGGAAAGATGGTGACTTCAGGAGAAGAAGAATCTCCGGAAACAAGGTTGCTTTTTGTGACTATCTTTATTATGCAGCTGCATCTTGTGGATAATAAGCACATTTTTGTCCTTTTACTGATTTTTAAGGATTTTTCAGAGGTTATTGATGGCGCTTTGCAAGGATACAAACTGGGGAGAGAGCTCTCAGTATTCTTGCGGAATGCAAATATGAAGAGTTTTATTTTTTATTTTCTTGCTGCTTATAGAAATTAAGGGTTTTTGGTAGGCTTTTTTATCTGTTTATTTGACCTTTTCCTGAAGTTTAGTGTTGCATTTCGTGTTACATCAAACATTTACATGGCAGCATTCCGTTCTAAACGTGTGCCAAGTCACCCTCCTGTTTGACTTGCATGCACCCAGTGTTCCGCTTTTGGAGCGTGTTCCCGGGTAAGTTCATTTGCTTTGAGAGGAATGACCTAGAGCGTGTGAAGGGGGAAAAGGAAGTGTTTGCCCAATTATGCAGGTTCTTTCATTGTTCTCTTAAGGACGTGCAGTTTAATTTGTTAAAATTACTGATCTAAGTTAAACCTCTGAGGATGTCTTTAATTTACAAGTGAAATCTTCCTCCTTGATATTCCTTAGTGCATCCTGTCTCTACACTCAAGGTCCCCACTGGAACATAAGTTATTATTTTTTTAAAAAAACAATCTGAACTGTTGATAGACARCTGCTGTGCTAAACTTTTTGCCTCTAAACCCAGGCCTAGACCCTGAACACGGTTGCGTTAGTAATTGCCATCGACAAACTGGTGGTAGTGCCTGAGAACACAAGAAGTTCTGTAGCGCACGTGTCTCATCCAATGGTTCTTGCTTAAACCCACAGCTTAGGTAGATCCTTTAAAAGATATAGCTGTGTTGTCAACATATTTATTTTTATAAAATGTCAAAAGTGGTATTTACTGCTTTGTTTTCATTATATATTTAGTTTATGGAGCAATGTCCTTCTGTAGCGTTTTCTACACTGAGGATTAAACCAAAATGGATGTAAAACCTAAGTTTGAAAGGTTTAGAGCCATAGCTGATACCCTAGCAAGGCAATGAAGGTTGTACTCATTTGTTTTTAAATTTAAGGTTTTTAAAGTATCATGTTATGTTAAAAATAGGTTCGTGTGGTGTCGACGTTGGTGAGAGGTGGCGATGCTTTCGTCTGCAAGCTGGGCTCGGTTCGGACTGGTGGCTGTGAGAATGGGCCCGTGGAGCTCAGAGACGTGGCGGGGCGGAGAAGCGGCCATCGGTACGGCCTGTGCTGCCATTGTTTTTGGGTAAATAGTGACGACTCCTTGATCAGAAAGCTAGTCCTGATGCCAAAACAAGCGGATCTTGCTGCTTTTGCAAAGATCTAGCTCACGGACGGGGTTTGTAAACGCTCGGGAAGTTCCTCGCGTTCCTAAAGATCTGTGCTGCGGATGTGAATGCCAGGGGCACAGGTTAACCTGGCCTTGCGTTCTCAGCTAGCGTGAGGTTTTTTAGTGCTGTCGTGATTTATACCAGTTGAGAACAGGGCTGGAGACACGGAAGGCTCCGTCCCTCTCTTTCAACATGCAGAACCGGCTGTTCCACGTTGTTCATAGGACGTCTCGCTGCAGAGAGCCCTGCAGATGATCCCCCAGCAAGAGGCCAGCCCCAAGCCCAGCTCTCTGCTCCTCTGCACCCCCCCTTGACCCGAGCAGACAAAAGCCCGTCACTAACAAACAGCCCAGTTGCATTTCTRAAATATCAAGCAACCAAACAACTAGTTGTCATATCAGCTCTTTCGACCAGCATGGGATCAATCCACCGCTCGTTTGTTGAACTGACACCCTGGACTGTTCTGTTAACGTTTCAGTAATAAATACCTCCGGGTTTGTAGCGGTCGTTGTGGACCACGCGAAGCAAACCGGCGGTTCAGCACTCCTTTTTTACCCCATCAGCAAATGGATTTAAATTGCGGGTACAGAGCTGGCTGCATTCCTCTCATGAGCTGCATAAAACATTTGCTAAGTCGAAGTGCCGGAGCTGTAAAGTCCTGCTGAAAGGACCGTTTCCAGAAATCCATGGGGGGGAATGGTTAAACCGCTGCTGTGGCGGCGCGTGTGTGACTTTTGTCCTCTTGGCTTTATTTTAGTGAACGTAGTAAGGGCTTTTGCTTTGCAGAAGGGAAAAAGCATTAAGCCTTGGGAACATAAACCACATTCCCTTTGGCACAATGAGTTCTTTACCTCACAGACAAAATATGATCAGTGTGCAGAACGAAGAGCAGGTGTAAAATATTTTTAGAAAAACCCTGGCATACAAAGCAGATATTCCTCCATCCCCAGCCCTTCTTTCCCTGGGGTCTCTTGCTTGKTTTTAACAAGCAATAATACGGGTGGCTGCAGTTTTGGGGGAGCTTGCGGGAATTTTTACTTAATAATTTAGCACTTCAGAGGCCTGAAACGAGAGATCCCTGCCCTGCTCTGATTGCTGCAGCACCGTCGCATTGAAACCGTCCGTCGGCTACGTCCCCTCTTGGAACTGGTTTATCTGCATTCTCTCTATCCGTTAGCTTGAAGATTACCCATTGCATGAAATAAGGGAGTTGAGAGAAAATAGTGCCCTAATTATTAGTTAGAGTCTGTGTGAACTTCTCTTTCACTAATTCCTGTGCTACGTTGGTCTTTCACACTGCTGCTCTTTGCAGCCAGACTCCCCTTCTCTAATCTCACTTTTCAATTGCTCTTTTATGTATTTGTGCCAGGAACTGCTGTGTGATGGGCTGAAAGTTACCCTGTTGCCCCTCTCCTTTTAGGCTAAGGTTCGACTTTCATCTCTACAGCTGCCCCAGATGGGCCTGTGTTCCACTAATGGAGGAAGCAGGAACTTAGTTCAAGTTTRTTCGAGATCGGAAGGCAGAAGACAYSRTGTTAAAACCTAGTGAATGTTCAGAGCACGGCTCGAGATTATACTGGCTGCTCATGGTCTTCTAAAACCGGGTGAGTTTGTTGCTTGGGTGACTTCACTGTGTAATGCAAAAGCCTGGAAGATATTGGTCGTGTTGATGGAAATCCAAGGTGGCWGCTTGGCACCGAGCATCGCAGAGCAGGTTCCAAACCAGGCACCCCAGGTTCCAATTCTGGGCAAATCACTGCCCTTTTCTCTGTTGGTTTGCTCCTCTGTGTGTTGAAATTCAGTGTTAGGAAGTGTTAGACAGCAACCAGCTACAGTTCTCCTTCCCTCTTGATGAGGAACCTTATCCAAATGCTGTAAATACCCCAGGAACATAATCTGGGGTGATCTGTCACTCCCTCCTCTTGCTGCCTTAAACCTCTCTGGGGTCTATGGGTGTCTCATTGTATGGTTCAGCTAAGATGTATTAGATAACCTTTACATTTYGAAATAAGGCATGCATAAAAAAGTAAAGCACTTGTTTTTCAGTGTCTGATATTCTGATTCATCCGCAATTGGAGCCAAAAGCTTTCAAAGCAGTAAAATCTCCCATCCTGACTGTTGTGATTCTGTGAAAGAATTTCTGTGGGTGTTTCTATAGATATATAAGTACATATTCCTCCAGTACAAATCATGTGACAATTTTACACCAGCCTACTCACTGAAGTCGCTGCTAGTCAAAATTAGACTCGCATACAGATTTTGCAAGATAAAACAAATTTCCCTTTGTTTTCCAGTGTTCCACAAGGTTAAGCCACCCATGTGCAAGCAGAGACGGGCCGCCGAGTTGGGCTGCTGCCTGTGCAATGGCCTCGCAGTGCAATCTTAAACTTCAGCCTTGGAGAAAACTGCAGCCGTGTTTCCGAACCTCCGCCAGCTCCTTGTTGAGTCTGAGATGTCCTGGGTACTGCAGCTCGCTTTGGAAGTCGACCAGTTCTCAGCTTTTCTCCCTCAAAACCAGGCAGGTACATGTAGCCCCTCAGTGTTTGGAAAGCCCAGAGGAGGGGCGCCGAATTCTTGACTGCAGTTGAAAACGTTAACGCCAGGGGCGGTTACTTTGCAGATATTTGTGAGTTTTGCGTTATTTTTATAAACTGCTTTACGCCATAGCTGGTATTTTACTTAARAGGAGGTGGTATTTCATTTCTAAGTGATGCGTGATGATCTCCATTTATGCCTTCTGGACTGCTGGTGTGAGGGCCTTAAGTGTTCATTTCATTATTGTCAAACAAGAACACTTCAGAAATTGCAGTTGAGGTCTTCAAGAATATTGTAGAAATTAAGAGATAATCATAAGTAATAATCAACTTTACAGCATATTAATTTATCTTCTGGGCATAGACTTAAATAGATTTAAGAATTATCTGGCTTTTCTCTGCAAATCTGCTAAGAGCTTAATTTTTTTTATGTGAATGCTTAAATCTCCATGAAATCACAGCTTCCCTGGGACCGGTGCATCACAGGAAATGTGAAATATCTAGAGGCTGGTGATGAATGCACGAGCATTAGCAATAACTTGAGCAGCCTGAACAGAGTCTGGTTTCTAGCGGCTGTAGCATGGGAGAGCTACAAGTGCCACTTCTGCCGGCTGCTTTAACAGTGATGTGCAGCTTCTATCACAGATTTAGCAGGCTGTGATGGCGAGAACCAAGGGCGACCTACCCAAATTAGCTCGTGTGGAAAAAGGGATGGAAACAGCGCTCTGTGAGAGACCCTTTTCACTGAACGACCCCTGCACGTCTCGCCTCCCAGGCCCGACCTTCAAGGAATGGCTGCAAAACTGCTTCTGAAGGCAATCCAAAGTACTGGAAGTTATGACTCTAGGATATAAAAATCAYGTGGATATTGATTAGATATTACATGATAACTTTTGCTGCCGCCAGCCATTCCTAGGCAATAATCATTCCTGTCTCTCCCACGCTCTCGATTTGTGCCATAAATGACATTATCAGCTGTCCTCTGACTGGTATCCTCCCTTTGATCAACACGAACCGATCACCCTTTCTGTCAAATTGCCTAATTCATTAATATAACCAAGTTTAACTCGGAACAATTATTCTCAACCCGTATTTAGCTCGAAAGTTATTGCTTCTATTTCAGACCCAAGAAAGCCTTGGGTGCCTTCACGCCTGTCTAACTGGGGTGCCAAGCACCCCCGCTGTCCTAGTAATGATGTCCCCTGTCCCTGCCCTTGCTCGGATCCTTTGTTGTCACTGTGGCTACACATTTGCTGCCGCGTGTGCTTATTCCTGCTCAGCTGAGCCTGCTAGTGCYGGGAGAGCCCTGCGGGTTCTGCATTAGCCCAGTTCATAGGAGGGATGTGTAGGTATTGCCTTGCTGTAGGTATTGCCTATGGGCTCTCCGTCTCCTTCGGCTTATCGGAGCTGGTGTCCCCCGCGTGGTGGCAGCTGGCGGGAGGTCAGAGAGGCTGCAGGGGGAACTGGAGCCCCGTGGGCAGCGCGGGCTCCATGACCGGCTCGCCTCGATGCTACCAGGGATGTAAACGTCGGTACTTGGACCATGTCGCCTGCCTGAACTTGGATATCAGCCCTTAAGTGGAATTTGGGATCTCATCCTCATGATTCAGCCCCCTTCCTAATGCTTTGCAATATAAACTCTCTTTTACCCACTGTTTGCAATCCCTAAGTTTTCTCCTCTTTTTTTTTTTTATTTCCCCTTCAAAGTCTTCCTTAAAACTTTCCATATTTGCAGTTGTCCCCATGCTGCTTGTACGTGGTCTGGGCCTCACCACGTGTAATTTTCAGAGTATTTATCCCAGGGAGGCTATAATCTGCCCAGGGCCGCCTTGTATCATGCTCTCTCCACGCACAGCTGCCTCTGCTATTCTGCGACGCTGAATAAGGAGGGCAGAAATAGAAGAGTGTGCAGATACCCCTGAGCAAACTGCTCTTTGTTAACCGCGTTCGAGAACCAAATACAACCGCTATGAGTAACAGGGTTTGCATTGATTGCAGCATCTAGTTCTTCTCCAGCCTCCTGCAGTGCAAAGCAGCATCTTTGTGCAACATGTTTGTCAAAAATACACCTACTTACAGCATAGAGCACTGTTCCTTTGCTGGTTTACAGGTAACTCAATGGTATGCTTAAAATAACATGAGTAATCATGCTGTACTAATACCACATACTTCTTCCTTCTCTGCAGCATCCTAAAGCATTGAACACGCTGGTTAATGTGGCCACTGCCTTCTGCTCTGCAAGAAAGACAAGAGAAGAAATGAGGGTGACTCTATCCATGGAAAACCCAGGTAACTTCCAGGAGGGAATGTTTTGGGATGGATTCCGGGCTTTGACACTCACTACAGCTTTTCCTCTGGTGTACGTGTTGTGGGTAACGCACTATGAATGTGCCAAACGCGTTCGGGTCAGAGCTCCCCRACGAGCTCGGTGTTTTGGTGACTGCACAAACGGACTCCACGTACTTAAATGTCCGGCTGACGAAATTAGCAAATGAACGATATGTAAGCGGAGATGTGGATCACCTGGGAGGTTGGCTTTGATACGGCTCTTCCCAAAGGCGAGAGTGGGTAGAGCTAACGCTCCGGATGGGCCTGTTTTCCAGGGAGTTTTGGGGGCCTCATTTTTAATCCAACCCAAGCACAGCGGGTGCTGCTCCGGGGTCCCAACCCGGTCCCTTCTCTCTCCTGCCACTTGCACTTGCTGAAACAAGAGGCTCCTTTTCCTAGTGTGGGCTGCAATGGGGCTCCCCCCATGGATCTCAGTTGCTGTTTTGGGAACAACTCCTCGTGCCCGGCTCCGAGTCCCTTTGGCGAGCGCGGTCTGGGGGGACCTCGTCACGCTGGATATTTTGGTCTTTTGTCCCGTGTAAAAGGAGACCTGCTCTCTTGGCGAGCCGCGAGTCATCTGCCAGCCAGGATGGGGTTGTTTTCCTTCGGGAGGATCGGGATCACATAACCCTGTCCAGCGAGTCGTGTAACTGCTACCACCCTCACCAAGCGCTATTTCTACCCTCCCTGCTAAAGCCCCTGGACTTGGATGTTGTATCAGATTCTTCATCTTTCCTGTAACGACATTTCTCCGGGCGGGCTGACAGGCAAAGGAGAGCCAAGACTGTGCAACCTTTAGCCGGTTCTTTCTTTCCTTGCTTGTTTTTTTTTCCCAACCGCTTGATAAATCATGTCGTGGAGAGCTGCGGATGAAAGGAGACGACCTGATAACTGCAGCTGCCTGCCCCTGCCTGGGCTGCTCCGGGCCTTCGATCCCCCATCAGCACGAGAAACAACTGAACATCAGCCCAGCGGTGCCCTCGGGAGGCAGGGATGGACTCCTCGGTTTTCCTGGGAAATGCACTGCCCTTCCCACAGCCTGGGAGGAGGGAAAGGGGTATTTACTGCTTGCTTCCCTCTGTGCGACATCCTCTGCAAGGGAGACCAGTCACGGAGCAAACGTCCCCGCTGCTCAGGTTTTCCTTGGGGACAAAAGCAACCTGAAGGGCCGGAGCAGCGGGGACCCCACCGTGGGTTCTGCACAGGCTCCCTGAGATTGCTCCTTTCTCAGTCCTCCTGCAAATGGAGCAATATTTGCTGGAGGAGGCTCCCAGCTTGGCAAGTGGTCCCCAAGGCAGGTTTGAGGCACGGCCGGGGAGAGGAGGCACTAAAAATACGTGCGACCAATGGAGACGTTGCCTTTTGCCGGGGTGCTGGTGCATCCACGGGGAAGCGCCTGCTCCGCTCGTGCTGCCTGCAGCTAAAAGAAAGCAAATGAAGGAGGGAAATAAGTGAAGAAAGGGGAAGGAAGCACAGCAGGCTCGGCTTCCGCCCCTTCCGCCTTGCTTTCTTTTTTTTCTGTGAATTTAGATCAAAATGGGAACGAAGGGAAGGCAGCGAGGATGCCGCCCCATGGCAGCGCAGGGCCAGGCGGTGGTGACAGCGCCTGGTGCCCCGTGAGCACCTGGGCTGCTGGCCATGGTGTCCAGGGAGGGGACCCTGCGTGTGGGGCGGGGGGACTGGGAGCGCAGGGACCCTGCGTGTGGGGCGGGGGGACCGGGAGCGCAGGGACGAGGACGAAGCCTCGACATCCACCTCCCGCCCATCCTGTTTTGCCGCTCGCTGGGCTGAGCCGCCTGCCCGGGGCTCCAGGACTGATAAGCCCCAGATTGTTTTGTGCAGCCCCAGCAGAGCAGGTGCTGGTTTTGCTCATAGAAATGTTGAGCTGTAAAAAAAACCCAGAAAACAACCGATCCAAAGCCCCAACAAGCCTCTTTTACCAGGCCGTGTCTCGCCGGTATCTCGTAGCTGCCCTGCAGAGACCCGACGCAATCACTGATTCCTGCGCCCGCCTTCACCTCCAGCCCTAATAGGAAACAGCCCCAAAGACCAAAAGCTTCAGTCGCTGGCGCTCCTTGGGCCCCAAAAAAGGGATCACCCTCCTCGAGCATCCACAAAGCAGCAAATGGGCTTTGTCCCCCAGCCCTGGACTTTTTTTGTCAGCTGAGGGTATAACAACAGATAAGGGAAAATGTGGCTTTTTTATTAGATGCTTTTCCTATTTCTAACTGCAGATACTCGGTGTTTTGCAGCCCCCAGGAGAAAACAAAAAAAAAATCCAATAAGCCCAAAAAAGAACCACATTATTTTATCCAAATAATCTCTGTTCCAGGGCATAAAGTTGCTCGGCACTTCCAGGACCCCTATTTTGCCCTCTGACATATTATGGATGTTTCCAGTTAGCAGTACATGGCCTTAAACAGTGCTTTGCTCATACAATACAAACCCAAAGTTGTTTTTTTTATTATGTGCTTGCAAAAAATGTGTTCCCGTTGAGATTTTCCCATGTGTGCAAAGGAAAGCACCTGAACCCCAGGCCGGGGACGGCTTGGCGAGCAGAAAGCGTAGGAGCTGGCTGCAATATGTTGTATAAACAACCCGGCGGTGTTGAAAGCAGACCTAGMGGAGCTTGCAAACGAATTGCTTTCAGCAAAGCTCCCCATCTGCTGCTACCGGGAGCGGCTTCGCRGCCCCGTCGGGTATTTGCTCAGGTCCCAGGCCCCGGAGTTCCACATATGTTGCGTGAGTCGCACGGGTCCGTGTGCGGACATCTGGATCTCACCAGCCACGAAGGCAGGGATTTGAAGAGTGACCTACTTAACATCTCACAGCGCCTGCACCCTCAGAGCCAAAATAYAAAGTTTTTTTCCTTGCGTGAGCCRTTGCATTTTGCTAGGCAAGCAATAAAGTTGCAGCAAGGCGTGCTTAAGAAGGCAGCAGGGCTCCCGCAGAGAAAGCAGCTCCTGCATTTCTAGTCCTGGAGCTGCTTCGCTTGCCGAGCTGGCCAAGAAGAGAGCTCCAAGTGACGTGTGAACGCGGGTCGGCTGCCCCGAGGACCTTGCCCCTTCACACGTGCTGCGTTGCTGAGTGCGTGGAGATACTTTTTATTTCTAGCTATGGAAATACCAGAAAGCAAAAACTTACCCASAAAAAGAAAACTATTTCGTTCCTTAAGAGATAAGGTGCATGTAAGAGAACCCCCAAACTTCCTTCCCAGGAAAACCTTGAGATTTGAGTCTGCAAAGTGCTGGGATCCATGACCAAAGTTTTGCTGGTCAGGGCAACTACTGAAAAAGGAGAAGAAAACAAAAAMCCAGCCCCAAAGTTGTCCTTTCCCCAGGTTACAAACCGAGCAACCTGTGAGCTGAAATAATTCCCCAAAAGATGCTCTCCAGGGTATTTTTACAGTGAATGTTGTCATAAATAATAATAAAAAATTGCATGTCTATTTTACAAAGCATGGAAGAAACTCTCCTCTTCTTTCAGCCCGTCGCCTGTGAATAATTTGTGAGCAGGAGAAGCAGCTCCATTAATCTTACACTGCGTTTGTTACAAATCATTTGCTCGGGTGTAAATCTTCCTGCCAAGGCAGAAGCAGCGAWTCCTCCTTCAGGTTTTGTCTGCTCGAAAACTTCTAAAGCTAAAAAAAGCGAAAAAAAGCACAAATGGGGAAGTTACAGGTGTCCAGGTGTGTTTGGGAATGAATGAATTCCCGGAGCCCCTGAATGAGGGACTTTGGGGCAATGCTTGCAAGGCAGCTGCTGGTTATGGGAGTGATTCCTTCCTGGCGCATAGGTCTAAGCTGCAAAGGTTAATATATATATAAAAAATAAAATAATAATAAAAAAAGCTGTTTTGCAAAGCCTGACTCCAAAAACAGCTTCTCTGCCCAGAATATAAATGCATCGTGGCATCTCATCTTGAAAAAAAATCCCATTTAAAGCTTACAGAAAGTCCCTAGATGGCAACGTTGCTCTTCCTGACCCTSTTGTATTATTGCAAGTCTTGTCTTAGTTCTCCCAAAGCGCCTGCTTTGGAGATTATACAATTAAGCCAGACCTTAAACTTCCTTTTAAACTTCCAACAAATCGAAATAGAGGCTGGAGTATGCATTCAATGCTGATGGTGGCAACGGGAAGCTTCAAACTGCCATCCCTGAAAGCCTTTGAGATCTGAAGGCAAATTAAAAGAACAAGCGAAACACCCCAGATTTTTTTGGATAAGAAAGAGCAAGTTTTTATTGCCTGGTTTGTGACACTGGSGATGTGACTCACGGTCCTTGGATGTCCCGGGCTGCCAACCTGTTGGGTGTTTGTGCAGCCGGGAGCCCCGAGAGGTGCAACCGCCCCAAGGCGCCCCAGCCCTGGCGCCCCGTCGCTCCTGTCCCCGGCTGGGCGGCCGCTGTCACCAAGGCGTCCCAACCCGCGCAGCCTCCGAGGGCCCTTTGTCACCCTCTGCAGAGCGGGGCCCTGCTCCAGGCAGCTCAAACTCACGTATAAACCTGGGACCAGCCTCTGGTGGGGTGGCCAAGGAGAAGAGCGCCCATCCCATCCAGCTGCAGGTACCTCCAGGGAGGAGGGTCGCCGGAGACCCGCGGACCTCCTGCACCGTAAGTCCTGATCCTGCCCCTGTTAAAGCACCAGATCTGACAACTCTACCCACTCTTCTCCCTTTCCTCTATGGATTTTGCACCATGCAGCTCCGGCCGCGCGGGTTTGGGAACAGCTCTTCTTTCCCGTAAGTGCCAAAACCAGCTCATAGAAGTGGCARTTTAGTTATATCAGAGCGATTTCGGTCCATCTCTTGATTAGATGACTTTTGGAACTGACTTGCACAGCGCAAATTGTGAATTGCAAATTTTCTAATCAAATACACCCTTTGAATTCCATCCTCAGTTAATTACCTGTGTCGCATACATCTGTTAGCTRCAACAAATTACAGCAGAAATAGAGAATTTGATTGCAAGATTCACTTTTCAGATGATCTGCAGGTCAAGTATTATTCACTGAAGAGATTCATGAATAATTTCGAATAACTGGACCAATATATTCAGAAACTGTGCAATCTGAGAAGAGGGAGGCAAAAATCAAATCAATTAGACCTTTTTTTTCCCTGAATCTCTGGAAATGAATTTGATTGCCTGATCACACTGCCTTATATGTATATATATATGGGTGTATGTGTGTGTGTATATATATATATATATATATATAGTTAAATGAGTATTTCAGTAAACGAGATTCTTGCCATCAGTCTCAGTGGTGGCTGGTTTCTTTAGAAAATGTAAATCCTGCAGCAGAATGTTGGTAAAACAGTTAAATTAATTAGGGCAGGACAAATCTAATGACAGTTTGAAAGAACGCTTCCCTTTRGGAAGCCGATGAGCCGGGCAAGGGGACGAGGTGACAAGTCCCCAGGCGTGTGGCCACGCGCCCTCTTGTGTCGGGCTCTGGGAGTAGCTGGTCTCCGCTGCCCCAATTTCCAGCAATCTGGCGTCATTTTAGCGCTGTGGCAAGACSAGTTTTGTTGCACCCCAAGTATTGCCACGATGGGGCTTGTGCGACCAGGCGAGGCCTTGGTTCTCGGGGGCGGATGGTGGCAATAGGTGTGCGTGGGCCCGGGCAGCTGCTGGTGCCTGGGTTTGGTGGGTGTGATTGTATTTGGCGTGGTTAGAGGTTGCTGGATGCAGAACCCGCTCCCGTGCAGGCCTGTGAGACCATAGGGGTGTTTCAGACAGCCTGGTAGTCTGCGCGAGAAGCCTTAGGGGAGGGCTGCAGCCTCTCAGACCACAGGGATGTCTCCAAAATGTCCTGGTTGACCCTTACCTTCTCTACAGGGACTCATTGACTTGGCCAAGGCCAATGCTGAGGTCCCTTCGCACCTGATCTTACGGTTCTCCAGCATCTTCCCTCAGCACTGCAGCCAATGTGGTGTGTTCTAAAGGTGTTCAGGTGTTTGGGGTGGGTGTGACTGTTGTCCCTCTTGTCGTAATGAGCATGTTGTGGTTTTGGGGGCAGATAGGCAAAATGTTCCATCTTTAGCAAGATTTATGGGGCTGGGGAGCTCTGTGATCAGAGATGCTTCTCCTTTCCTCGGGATCCTCCTAACTTGATTCAGTTTATCCATTCCCAAGACCCAAGGAGATACTGGGTCCGACTTCTTCTATCTGTGCCATATCTGAAGAGAAGAGGAACGGAGTTGAAGAGAAAAAGTGGGCTCAAAGACCGTGTTCATGTCAAGAAATAACCTTCTGCCTGCCAAAAAAYAACCTCCTTGCTGCCTCTGCTCCAGGGAACCACACGGGCGAGGGGTACCCGGGTATGAATCCATAGACTGCAGCGGAGCACGGATGGGCTTTGCTGGGACCAGAAGTGCCTACRTCTCTTCACGGAGAGGTGGGACCCTGGAGTCTTGCACAAGAAGAAGGGGCTCAGGGGGCAGATTTACGTTTGTTTTCCTTGATATGTTGGGCTAGAGGTTGTCTTGGAGGCTGTGGTCTGCACAGGGGGCTGCAACGGGACCAGATCCATGGATGAGACCGTTCCCAGGCAGGAACAGCTGGTTTGAAGCTGCTCTCAGCTCCGCAGGCAGGACTGATTTTTCCCCCGTGGAYGTTAATCAATATTGCAATTCATTTGCCGTTTTATCATCCTGTTGCTCGGTGTTCTTATGTCCTTCCACAGCTCCTCATGGTCAGCTTGCGTTTTTCCAGCCCTAAATAACTTAATATCAAAAGCAAACTGTAACCTGGCCCTCCAGCCCCTGTTCCAGCTCACTGACATTGAGCAGCACGTGAGCACAGGTCCCTGCGGGACTCGGCCGATGACTCCCCTCCGCGGTGAAAACTGACCTTTAATTCTCACCCTTTCTTTCCCGTCTTTTAACCGGTTGGTGGCTGAAGAGACAACCTCACCTCCTCCTGCAGAGCAGCTGCCTTGGCAAGTCTCAGGAGAGTCTAAAATCCTGCGGAAATCCAGATCAGCTCTGTCAAGTGAATCATCTTTGTCCTTGTGATTGCTTCGRAGAACATTAAAAGGGTTATTATGGTCACTTCCCTCTGTCAAAGCCCTTGAGRCTCTCTCTCTTGCATCAGATTTATCCATTCATCTACTGGTTGGATTCTACCAGACTTGCTAGAGGTTTCTGTACACCAGCTCCGTGGAACCTTTATTTATCGGGAGAGGCTCTTGCTCACCCCAAGCTATCCATAATCCTGGAATAAGGAAATTCATTTTCCTGGCCCTTTGTATTCAGAGCTTCTGCAACCTCAGCCCTCTGCAACACGTGTAGGTTGATGCCCACCGGGAAGCTTCATGTTTGGAGGAGACCCTTCAAACTGCAGGTTGGGGTCAAGATCCAMGGATTAGATGGTTGAACACTCCACTTAGGTGGGTGCCATGGGGTCGCCTTAGAGGACTGACTGTTACAAAGCCAAGCATGGATTAAAACACTGACACCAGAGACAACTTTGCTGAGCCTTAAACTTTAACTCCGGAGCAGCCTTTGAAAGACTCTTTGGTCTCTAAACTCCCAGGTTTGAATGTCGTGTCACTTGCTCAGCCACAAATAGCTGTGAATTAAACAGGCTCTGCTGCTCTTTGGCTAACAGATATGTCTGGTAACGTTGCAGCGTTATCTTCATATCCCACTAGTGTTTGCACTGGTAGGTCAGCAGCTAGAGCTGGCATGGTTTTCTTTTCTTTTTTTTCCCCAGGATTTAAAGAGCTGGCAGAATATTTATTCAGTTGTGCAACCTTCATGCAGAGCATTTCTCAGATCCTAGACACCCGSCTCATTTTTCTGTCCCTTAACAGATGCTGTAAATCAATAAGGCAGTTGGAGGTCACTTGCAGTCAATCAGTAACCAGAGCATGCTAAGGGGAACACACTAAATATTTGATATGAAAACACGGGCTCTAAACTCCAGGTTCTCGCTCAGGGTGACATTCTCACAGCTGGGCCCAGCAGGGCTGGCCTGGCTGCTGGGCAGCACCTCCAACACCAGCTCGGGCTGGAGCAGGCRCCTTGGTGGAGGGGTGATGCCCACCTGGGTCCTGGGCTCTTTTGGAGACCTAAACCCTTGGAAATCTTGCTGCAAACGCCCTCGGTTTAGTTATCTGGTCAGGCCATGGTCTTTTGGGTGTGATTTTGCGCTGGGTCCCGATAGGGCACACCGCGTCCGCTGGTGTTCGCTCGCTCTGCGGATGGAGCTCCAYGGCACAGATGGTTTGCACAGCCACCCGTGACTCATTGCAGACACACGTTGGGCGGTTTCCATCCAGCTCTAGCTGCGGGGTGTGCGGCTAAACGTGTTGCACTTTTCACTCCAGCCCGGGAGGTGGGCAAGTGTCTGCGGTGCCGGCCACSCTTTGCTTGCCCACTTCCTCCCCCGGCTCCCCAGCTGGTGACCATCAGGTCTCCCCATGCACCGGGAGCTCCYGGCGAGGTCTTGCAGAGCTCCGGCTCTGCATTCCCCCTCTCCTCCTGCCTCAGTGCCCCACTGGGTCCTTTGGACTGCAAAGGGGAGCTCAGGGGCTGCCCTCGACCTTGCGGATCTCCCCCTCCGCTCCACGTCTGCCTTGCTCCGGCCCAGCTCAAGCCCTGCCCTGCCTCTCCGGGACCCCTGAGCAGGGTCTAGTCACCGCAGTCAGCACAGCTAAAACAGACTGTCTTGCTCTGTCCTTTCTCAGCATCTGCAGAAAACGCTGCTGCTCTGCTCACACACAGCACAGAGCTTTGCCTCACCTGCCTTTGCCTGTGGCCATCCTCCTTTCTCCGGCTTTTCCCTTCCCGTCACATCCCTCAGAAGCCTCTTGGCTCCCCTGAGGGCGGCTCTCCCAGCCAGTGCCTCCAAACCAAGTCTCAACAGAGGGGCAGAAACCAAGCAGCCTTTTCACATTCTCTCCAACCCCCCCGTATTTTGAATCTAAGATTTCCAACGCTGGCATTTCTTCCCAGTTTTCTGACAGCCTTATGTTTGCTCTGTCGAGAGACCGGCACCGTGGGGAGCAGGACACAAAATCCKCTGTGTGAGCAATGCGTGCAGTCACACAAGCTGCACACAAGCATGCACGAGCCTGGCAGAGGTTTCAACCGCGTCCTTCGGCGCTTGGCCCYGTGCAGGGTCTCCCTGCAGGTTGGCGGGCTGGTCACACCTGAATTTTAGGCTTCTTAAGGTTTTAGTAAGTGGCTGAGCTAAAATGTTGCCGTTTAGTAAAATGTGACCTCTGCTTTTCTGGTCCTCTGGTCCCCAGGGAGCTGGGCTGGCCTGTTTGGTGACAGCCGGGGCTGCACCGTCCTGGTAGACTTACCCCATGGCAGCAGCTCCCTAGGGAAGCGGCACCTGCACGCTGAGGATCACACGGTTTGGCCAAGGAAGTTTCTCTGTTTTCGAGGTGCTCCTAGACCTGTGGGTGAAGTCAGTCGTGCCCCATGTGCTCCTGGTCCATGTGATCCTTTCACAGCATCCACCTCGTTGGGTTCAGGGCTCTGCCTGCCCAAAGGGGCTGGGAGACAACACAGCAGCACTGGGTCTTACAYACCCTGGCTATGGCTCTGCTGAGTATGACATTACCTGTCTGCAAACCACCTACATATTTACTTAACACCGGGAACAGCCTTTGGTCCTGTGGCCTCCACCGGTAGCAAAAATTCAGCGTGGCTTTCTTTTTTAGATCCAAACCTTAAGCACTGCAATGTGCTCGCTGGAAAAGCCAGGAATTGRGTGATATTTGCTCGTAGCTGTATTTGCATCTCAGATCTTGTGGAACAACTGGGTGCGAGTCTCGAGAGCCGCTCTGACACTCCCACACTTGCAAAATGTGTTCCAGAAACTTTAGTTTGGGGGGAAAAAAAAAAACAAAACAGTGTTTATTAAACCTTCATCCTCTGATGTCTCTGCCTTAGCAAGTACAGAACACGCCACTTCTCACCGACTGCTTGAACAACAAAGCATGAGCCATAGAGAAGGCGGCCCTTACCGTGACCAGCCGCCGTCCCGCTGTGCCGCTGCCCGTCCCCGGGGCACCAGGCTCGGCGGCTCCTGGCTCCGGAGCGTGCTCGTCCCAGGAGCACACACCGATGCCACGAAGCTTCAACTGGAACTATTCTCACACCCGCTTCGAAAACAGCAACACGAGCAAGCAGGGATGCTGTCGGCGGGCAGCCTGTGGAGGGTGCTCTGCCTCGCACCCAGCCTCCGGGCACCGAGGGATACCGGGAAGCCCGGACTTAGTCCCACCCTGTTGCCTGGCCGTGCCCGCTGTTTTCCCCAACACAGCACAAGAGCCCAGAGGACTCGGCTCTCGCTGCCCCTTATATTCCCTATCTGGAGCCTTTGCCRACTGGCCAAGCTCCACCGGTTTTGGGGCTCAGAGGCTGGCGGGCAGCGCTGACCCCAGCATCCCCCTCGCCCGGCCCGCAGACTCAGCACCCAACGCACCCAGACCGCGCGCCCCAGCCCGTTAGATGGCACCACGGAGCCGCTCCGCAGCCCCCTGCGCTGAAACATCCATCCCTGCACAGAGCCCCGGCCTCGAACGGGCCCGTGGTGCCCCGGGCTGCGCCGAGGCCGCGATTCCCGCACCAGGCGAGCAAGGAGCGCGGCCGCCCCACGGATCGCCCCGTCCCGCCGCGGCGCCGGGTCTCCGCAGAGCCAGGGTGCCCTTCCCGGACCAGCCTTCTCTTTATTTAAGGATTGTGCTCAGGCAGACGTTACATTTCTGGACACACGAGTGTTAAACTGATCRGTGCAGGGCGGGCGTCTCTATAGGGTGTATCTGTGTGTGCCYGCAGGTGTGATACAGTCCATAGGTTACCCAGTGCACTTTCCTGTTCTGAATGTTGTCCTGACTGCTCTTGTTTGACTCTCCTACGTCTAGAGCCAGAGATGCTGATSAAATTAAGCAATAGAACACTTGAAAAAAAAGAGACAGCTTACAGCATATGGCCGAGAACTTCCTAGTGTTACACAAGCAATATATTGATTAAAGCAARAACAGCCAAGTGCAATGGAATGAGGACGTTTGCTGACATTATTCTTATGCCAGGAAGGTTCGCTCAGGGATGAGGCTGCCTTGGGCTTTTCCATGGACCGGTTGTCCTGGGTGGGAGTTTTTCAGTGGCATTTTTTTGAGTAAGGGTTGCAAGGTAGGCAGCAGTGGCCATTCAAAACCGAAGTACAATCCAAAGGAAATGGCTAGGAAAAGATCAACTAAAACGCGCAAATTCATAATGCGAAGATTGGGTAAATGTGTACAGTTGCAAATACAGACAATAATTTACAGGCTTTTCTCTTCAAGTATATTAGTGCTGCTATGAGGAGACAAGAGTGTGACTTACCATAACATTTCCATACCGTAAACGAGACAAATCAGGCTGACAYTATATGTTACTTAGCTGTGTACCAATTAGCTACACAAATGCTATGAATTCCGTCATTTATGATGGAAGCTACATAAAAACTGTATAATTACTGCAGTGAGTCATCTAGCTAAATGGCACTCCTATGTGGAAAAATTGATTTCRGTGCGAGATTAATAGCCTTTTGCTGCTGTTTTACGTGCTCGCCAAAGACCACACTACATTGTTGCTAAGCATGATTAATGGATTAAAATAAGGATTCTGCCTAATTCCTACAGCGGAGCTTCGAACAGCTTGGTTAGTCGGTGCGCTAGCCTAGCGGTCGTTAGCCCTACCTAAGGCACGGGGCTGGAGGAGCGGAGGTTAATGCAATCCTAGGAACTCTTTCAGAAGCTCGCACGTTTTCTTGTGGATGACCTCGCGGAGCTTCCGCACGCGCCGGATGCTCGAGGTGCCCACGAAGCTGTCTGGCTGGAGGACAGCCATGCCGTTGTGGACGTCTCCCATGATGATGAGCTGGCCATCCACCGTGGTCATGTTGGGACACGGGCAGCTCCAGTCCATGTTTAAGAGCGTGATTTCTAGCGGCTCCTTCCCCAGGAATTTTAATCCCATTTTTTCATCTTTGAGAATCTCCTCCACCGTCACCAGGGCGTGCCCCGAGTCTTGGTCTTCGGTCAGTTCTGTTATACGGCCCAGGATAACGAAGTCACTCTTGCAGAAGCTCGTCACCAGCTTCTGCCGTGGCTTGCAAGCTTTGCAGTGCGTGTTCTTCGGGAAAGGGCACATCTCTTCACAGGCCTCCCTGCTCTCAAAGTTGTTCTCGTTGCCTCCGCACCCTCCGTAAATGAAGGACTGGCATTGCCTCGTCAAGCTGTTGTAAGCCCATCTGGGCTCGTAGGCCTTGCAGTGGCCTTGGAGGGCCGGCAGGTTGCACACGTTGATGGGGCCGTTCATGCAGGTTAACATGCAGCTCTCGTAGGTTTCGAAGTGGTTGAGGTTGCTGTTGCAGTTTCCGTAGATGAAGGTAAAGCAGTTGTTTTTCTTGGCRTCGTAATACCACCTGGTCTGCTCCTCCCCGCAGTCCTCGCTGTCCGGTTGCTTCAGGCACTCATCCGTCGGGAAATGTGTCTTGTTTTGGGAAGCCTCTTTGGACGCGGGTTCTCCTTTGAGGACCGACAAGGGGAAGTCAGCCCTGAGGAGGCCCCCGCTGTTTCTCGCGGTGCAGGTGTAGATGCCCGCGTCTTGGAGCTGCGTGTTGTAGATGACCAGCTGGGCAATGTTGGTGACCACGACGTTCCCTCTGACGTGATTTGGCTTCATCACGACTTTTTCTTTCCCGTCGACCTGCTTCTCCCATGTGATTTCTGGCTTCGGTCTCCCTGCAACGTCACAGAGGAAGCTCACGGTCTCTCCCACGTAGACCGACTGATGGCTGGGATGGTTCACCAGCACCGGGGGCAAGATATCCACAACGGTTGTCTCCGAGTAGGCCGTCGTAGGGCGAGCCGTTGTTTCTGGCGGGATGGGACTGGTGTTGGGCCAGGTGAGATGGTATCGGCAGGTGACCACGTTCAGCGTGATGCCTTTGATGCACGCTTCCGCGTCCATGTAGCACTTGTTGTAGTAGGTGAGGCCGTCGGAGGCGCAGGTGAAGCTCGGCTCCTTCTCACACCTGTCCTTGCACTTGCACACGGGTTGTCCGTCCCAGATGTCGCACTCGGAGCCTTGCTGCACGCACATGAACCGGTCGCAGGTTGCCTCTTTGGGCATGCCCACGGGCCCTTTCTTGCCCTTGACGTCCATGTAGCGCGCCGCCACGCAGCTCTTGGTCCCGCACACGTTGGGGCAGCACTTCTCGAAGGTCTCGCACTCCTGGGGGGAAGCAGAGCAAGCCGGTCRTTAATGGGGTCGTTAATGGGGACAGGGAACCCGCAAGCAGAGCGCAGGGAGGCTCGTCAGGCTCYGAGCACCGAGGACCCACTCGTGCCACAGGGATCTCCCGTACCCCGCGGTCCAAAGCCGAATTTCCCCATCAGTAACAAGTACAAACGCATGTGGAGCACGCCAAGGTTTCCAAAGGGCTTTAAGAGAAGACCCTATGGAAGGGAAACGCATCGCTTTTCTTCTCAAGCACTAAATTCACGGCAAGTCTTCCACGGAGTCACATGGACAGCTTGAGCACAACCCCCCTTGGAGCGCCCTGCGAAACGCCCGGGGACAAGCGCCGGGRGCGGCGGGAAAGTCGTATCATATGGCTGCGGCGGGCCGTAATCCTCCTTATGCCCCACAAAGGCATGCGAGGTATTACTCGAATTCCCCGAGACCCGCGGCACGGCCCTGGAGGCGAAAGGGCCACGCGCTCGCAGTTGTTCACGCGGTAGGAGGAACAGCAAATCTCACCAGCGGGGAAATTCYTGCTCCCGAAATCATTTGTTTTCTATGGTATTTGGAAAAACAATCCCCAAACMGCCCCTTATGGCTTCTGCCCTATTTTAGTCTTATTCTCAAATGCAGCCTCTCTCTGCCAGTGATTTATTGCCCCCCGTTTTCCTTGCACTCAGCTGTAAATTGTGGTTAGTTTTAGTGGAATTTTCATTTTCTGCACAAAGAAGGTGTTTGCTGCATGGCCATCAGCATCACAGCTCCCGTGTTGTCCATGGATTTCTTTGAGGGCCCACGGACATTGCTGGTGCAAACACAACACGACAAACGTCCAGCCTGTGCTAAATCTCCACAGCCCCYCCAAAATCCATTAGATTTCTCTATAAATGACAAAAAAAGAGAAGTTTTTATAAGCTACCAAGCTGCATAGCTGCTTCTGAGCCCTTCCTTATAGGGAGAAAAGGACGACCTAACACCCTAACTCTTTCCCCGTTTCCAGCTGCACACTTCCAGGTTTCCGAAGCAAATTTGCAGTAATATTTTGAGTATTATTTGAATATTTGAGTAATATTTTCAGCTGGGGTTAATGAGCCGGTTTTAGCGAAGCTGGTGGCACGGGGGGCCGTTTGCAGCCCGCAGGCGTGTGAGTCCCCAGGACCCTGCGCGGCCGCAAGGGAGGGGTTTGATCCAGCGGCTCCTGGCTTCCGATTTTTGATTGGAAATTTATTAAAATGATGCCCTCTGCTGCTGTCAGGGGTTTTGCAAGGGTTTTAGTATTATACTCCCRGCGGCGGAGTCACGAGTGCCCAGGGTAGGAAGAGCACCTTGWTTTGTGAGATATCTGAGCTGTCTGAGCAGACCTCTCTTCACGGCCATCCTCTTCCTCCCTTTTCCACCGCTTTTAGCAGTACAGGAATCACTCGGCTACGGAGCGTGAACCCCACGGATGGATCTCTTTTGGTGTGGTTTATACCACAGGTTTGGGCTGCAGACCCGGTGCCGTTGGGCACGGCGGGAAGAGCAGGTATTGCCAGAGGCCGGCTGGAGCGGGCGGCGCTGCCAGGCCGAAAAACGCTGGTCAGGGTGGGCAGAAAAGCCAGTTTGGAGCTGGAAATACCGCAGAGAACATCTGCCCGGTCATGGTAACCATGCCCCTGTCTGTGTTTTCCACTCCAGGATCGCTCTATGCACCAAGCACTGTGATTTACACGCTAAATCGAACGATTTCACACAAAATCCCTCCAGGAATAGAAAGCATTGATGGTGGCCGCTGATGAGAAAGGACTGGTGACACCGCTCCAATACTACGGATTGGCCCCGACCCACGCTGTGTTCTAGAGTATCAAATCTGGACGTTTCTTTTGGYGAGATAGCGAGGGAAATGCTCAAAGCGCCATCCTCACACCTCCGCCCRCAGCACACGCTGCATCCAACCTCTTGGTCCCTTAGACTCGTCATGGGGTGACTGGAAAGCCCCCGCGGGGTCCGGACCGGGTGCCRCACGGGGCCGATGCCTTCCCGCCCRCRCCGGAGCCGGAGCCGCAGCACTCACCGGGTCGGCTTCGCACTCCCGCTTGCAGGTGCTCTGCGCGTCCACCCACAGGTTGGGGTTCATGTCGTTGGGGCATATCCCGGCGTGCGAGTAGCGCACGGGCGGCACGGCGCTGCCCGGCAGAGGGGCCTCCAGAAGCAAGAGGACGCTGCCCTGGCCCAGCAAGATGCACGCCCAGCGCGTGAGCAGCACCACCAACATCTCAGCCCTTCTCCGGAGCCGGAGGGGAGCTCTCCTCCGCTTGGGGTTGCTCTCAATTCTCTTCAATCTCCGAGGAACCCCCCGCCAAAGCACCCGCCTTCTGCAAAAAAAAAAAAAAAACCCTCAGCACGCTCCGCTCCCGCCTCGCTTGATAGAGCAGCGTGGCCTGGACCTCATCGGATTAAAGGTCCAAGGAAGTTACCCCCCGTATTTTAAGAGAAACGCTAATAGTCTGAGCAGAGTTAGCTCTATTTATACCCTGCCTCTGTTAACAAGGCAGAAAAAGTAAACTTGATTTCTTTGACAGGCACACGCTTCCTATGTCCTGGTGGCAGTCAGACAGATTTGTAGCAAGAAAAAAAAGCTGGAAAGAGTTTAAAAGGCTGGAACTGGCACGGTGGGACCCCTGCATGTTTCTGAGTGCAGGGAGGCCGTCTTAACCCCTTTAGACCTAAAGTACTTCCCTATGCTAAGAATGGCATTTGCTTCTGAAAGGGTGCTTGTCTAAGCGGCAGGGACCCGCGCTCAGGGGATTTCCCCCCGGCAAGGGGCTACACAATCACTGCTGAAGGGAACAAGTAATAGGATTGAAGCAATTAAAGCTAGAATACCATATTTTAGCGAAGGAAGCAGGGGGATGGTGGAAAAATAACTTATTTAAAGTCAGGCTCTGCAGAGCAGCGCGTCTTCACCGGTCGCCCCAGGGCTCCTCAGAGCGTTTTGCCCCTGGGTGATGCTGCGTTTTGCAGGGTGCTGTTTCATAGGGCTGCCCTGCAACCCACCCGTGAGATGCTGCGCGTGGCCCTGGGTGCCTCCGCGTTCCCCGTGCGCCCGTCGTGCGCGGCCCCGCTCGCCCCCTTGATGCAACGGCAGGGAGACAGTTGCGGTTCAGCCCTATGGAAACCCGCAGGGAGGGATGTACAGGGGCAGGGGGGCTCCCTGATCCCCGCAGAGCGGGGCCAGTCCTGCTGAGCGCTGCCCCGACCGCAGACAGGGCACAGGAGCCACTCGGGACCTTGCGGGATCGGAGCCCCGGGGCTGGACACCGGGTCCTTGGGACGCATCCTGCAAAGGGCTGCGCTTCTCCTRGGAGGACCCTCTATAAACGCGCCATAGCCCAGGGTGGGACAGCCAGGCCCAACCAAGCCTCAAGCTGCAGAGCCTTCCTGCTGGGTTTATGTTTGCGCCTGGTTCTCCCCTGACTCATGGCAAAACCACAAGGCAGCCGCAGGGCCAGGCCCCTGCTCCGCAACGGTGACACTGAGCGGGCTGCGGTGCCCRGCTCCTGTTCCCACAGGATTTCCCCCAGGAGGAGAAGGGGGAGCAACGCGGAGCTCCTCCGCTCCGCCGCACACCCCCTTGCAAAGGAGACGTTGCTGCTCCGTGCCCGCGCGGTCGTGACGTGCCCAACGCGTGAACCTCCTCTGACGYGGGGACGGAAGAACTTGTCCAAATTAGCTATTTATAAGGAGCGAAGGCAACTGCCAGGCAGCCCTTTGTGGTTGATTTATTTGCGCCGAGCCCTCATAAACCTGCATGACACTCGTACAAAGCGGCGCTGCGCTGAATGTTTTATTCAATACTTGTTTACAAAGACAGACGCAGCACCCTGTGATGCCTTAAAAAGCCAACCAAAAATGACACATTCCCAAGAGGTGCTTAAAATTCTTACAGCTCTATTAGCAACACAATCGCGTGTATTAGCGGCCCTGTTGACTAAACAAAGACACTTTATATTGGAAAAGGCACCCACATAAGCTTGGAGCCCTGCTTGGAGCCCCGCGTGGTGGGTGCTGGTGGCATCGTGGTGGCCATAAAGTCTCTTCCTGCTCATGGTAACGTCCTCGTCCAGCTTTGCCACCGCGTAGCCTTCCATAAGGCGTTTTTGCTGCCGTTTGAGTGTGTTTTGGGGCTGTCTCACTCGCTGCCCTGTGCTTGAGGGCTGGGCTGGCTCGGGAGCAGCCCCATGGTGAGGGCATGGGAGGACAGTGCGGAGATGGGGCAGGGACGGGGACATCTGTCAMTTCTTCCCAGCCATCCTGCTGTTTYRCGGCTTCTTTTCCTGCCCRGGCTRAGGTTGTGCCCCAGRGCCCTGGTCCCTGCCCTGGTGGGACGTAGCAGGGCCTGGAGGCCGGGTGGAGCAGGCGCCTGCTCTGCTCTCCCATCTCCATCCAGCCGGGGACACGTCCTCCAGGAGCAGGAGACTAGAGCAGACCGGAGCAGGAGCCTCCACAGCCTCCCAGGGCAGCCTGTTCCAGGGCTCCGGCATAGGAGAGAGGTTGCTGACGGGGTGGGAACRCAACGTCTGAGCAGAAAAGGCCCCCTCGGACCCTGTGTCTCCTTGCAGGTGTAGCCGGTTCCGTGCTGCACACGAAGCCCATCGCACTCGGAGCTGCTAGCCAGGCGTCGCAGCGGTGCCGCAGCCGCTCCAAGCAGGGACGGCGCCTCCAACCCTCCGCTCCTCAAGGCGCAGACGAGGCCTGTGCGAGCCCCAGAGCTTTGCAACGGCACCCGTGTGCGCGGGGCAGCTTGGGGCTGCATGCAGCAACGGCAGCGGCGTTCCCAGGCCCTGTTCTGGGGGCTCTCTGCATGCACCGTTACTGCTGGAAGCATGGTTCAGACGACTYCTCATCAGGATATTTTTTCCAGCATTCCCTACAAGCTCCCCTAACTTACAAGGGCCATTTCTGCCTTTTGCAGTGGCCCATGTGAGCAGATAAGGACATGGCAAGAGAGGCGAGGGGAACCAAGGGTGTATTTAGAGCCGGGGCTGCTCACCGAGATGAGCTGCTGTTCCTGCCTCGTGCAGCTGCTCGGGGAGCATTTGTCTAATGTAGTTACACCAAAGGGCTCAGTTTGGGGGGAAAAGTCCATAAGGCCAAGGAGTTTATTACCAGGTTATGGGTCACCTGCTAGAGCTCTGCATCCGCCTGGGTTACGTCGTGCTTTGGTGAGAGCTGGTGGCACTCAGACTCGGACAAGGCCAGCACCAGAATTATTATTTTACACCTCGGCAGATGGCTCCGGCTCGGGGGGTTTTATCCTTGAGTGCAGACTCGTCATCATCTGCTTTCTCTTTCTCTGCTAGCCCAAGCCGGGAAGGAAGCAATTGCCACTTCGATGATGGTTCATTACTGCAGGGTTTATTCTGTGTGGAACAGCACAGCAAGGAGCAGAGCAGGGTACAAAGGCAGATAACCAACCAGTTAGCAATGAGATAGATGGAGAAGTGACTTCCCCAAGTGTTTTCCAGCCCTGTTTCTGTGATCTGTTAATGCAGAGCAAGGCTTCTTTAAGTAAGTTTGAGTTAGGAAWAGCTAAGCTCTGTGAAACAGCCTGGAAAGCCAAGGAGAAATCACAGGCATTTGAACAGGGTCATGGTTTTCCAGGTTAGACTCCTCAGCTGCCTGAATTTGCCCTGACCCAGGTATGAGGGCATCATCTCACAGTCGCACCGAGCTGGTCCTTTCCGAAGGGTTAGGAACACTGCAGGGACTGAGGGCTGGAACGGGAAGCAAAACCGCTGAGGACCCGCCTGCCCTTGTGCTTGGTTAGGAGCTCAGCTCCACGGAGCAGCGACGTCACCAAACTGCTCACTTTGTACAAGTCTGGACGCTCTCCTCGAGTCGGGAGCCTCTCCAGGAGCTCATCCCGGGCACTGCAACGCTCATCAGGCAACGGACACCGGCTCCTCCAGACAACCCGGGATCCCCAGAGCTCCACGGAGGGTTTGGTATCCAAAACTCAGCTGTAAACAATAGGCCATTCTCACAAAATGGAAATATTTCCATTTCTGCAAATACCATAAAACCCTTCTAGCAACAAATGYGTCTCCTTGGAAGGATCTAAATTAGGACAAAAATATTTTAGACGGAAGAGTCGTTGCCTTCACGTGGCTTTGCTGCTTCCAGTGGCTCTGGCTCACAGCACACACTGACTCTAGTGATCGTATTCCCCATATAATGTGAACCCAGACCAACAAGATCGGCTGCTCACTCTCCTTTGGGCCACTAACACTTTCAGTAGAGACACCCCAAGAAGATGAGATCTGGTATAAACAGCCTGCACCTTCCCTGACATTCATTTGACAACATGGGCTAGAAATAGCAGGTCTTTACAGCAGCAAGATAATCTTGCATGCTTTGGCAATGGGATGCTTCTCTGCATTGAACAGCTTGCTTCATTGCTGCTTTTTTAGGCCAGTTAAACCTGCATTTTTGTTTTCATCGAGTCCACCTTCAGACTGCAGGGCAGCAGYGCTCAGCGAGTTGCATTTCCTTCCCCGTGGCCCTTTTGAAGACAACCAGTCCTGGAGAGCCCGATGCGAGCGTGGCCAGCAGGGYTCTTATTGTAGGTACTGCTCGAGATTCACACGGTCAAATTGGTATAATTTCCTTGTGACTCCAGGGCCTGCACATTGAGCTTACTGCGTTATTTAGCAACTGCTAGGACTGGGCTTTAATGATAGAAGCAGCAGGACTTCTTTGGGGAGGGAGGTAAAAGAGAGCAGAGCATCATCATGGTAATGGCCTGATATTTCTGCTGTCGGTGGTGACTGTTCTGCTGACTTCAAAGGGGAGCAGGGTGAGGCTGCAGCCAGGCACTCTGGAAATCCCACCCAGAGCTGGCTTGTCTTGACCTACGGTCCAGTTTAGCCAGCTCTGCTTCTATAAAGAGGCTTTCAGGAGTCCTGTAAAAGCYGCCAGGGAGATTTGAGCCCTGGGTTCACATGGCAGCAGCATGTGAATAGCTGCAGATCTGGAGGACGGGTCCCCTCACCCAGCATCTGCATCCTCTTCCTGGCCGGCGTCGCTCGTCCTCCCGCTCCTCTCTGACCGTGGAGTTCAGGGCAGGGGGTTTCCTGCTTGGGTGCTCGTCAAGGGGGTGGACTCAGGCCAGGAAGCCTCATGCTGCAGTGGGATAGAAAGATCTGAGGCACCTGCACGACCTCGTTGCCTTTGCTGGACATYGGGCATGGGAACAAGGTGGCCCAGGTGCATGGGAAGGGCTACATCACCTCAACAACCCATGGTTTGAGCATGGGGTTTTTGAGCCATCATAGGCAAACTGATCCTGAATGCATTTCTCTCCTGTGTTTTTGCTTTTGTATTTTCACTTTTTTTCYCCCCTGTTGTGTTGTGTGTAATACTGTAGTTACAAAGCTCTCTGCAGGGTAGAAAAAAAATATTTCCATATATTTCCAAGAATTGCCATAAACTAATTTATTTTTAAACCAATTAGATTTGCAAATACGGAATTATTATCTACACAAGTCCTCTTCCTATCTCTGCCTCTGACTAATTCTCTAAGCTTAGAYGGTGCCACAGTTCCTGCCTTTCCAAAGGGAATGCAAAGTTTATAAGTGGTTCATAAACATTCAGTGACATCACTTGGTATTTGAAATCCCTACTTCTTGTCCTTGCTGCAGAAGTGACGTGGGCTTGTGATGCTGCGATTTACTGCAACCTCTCATGCCTGGGGGAAAATAAAACCAAAGAAACACATAAACCCCCCATATTTACAGCCTTTTCTTTGCATGTCTGGAGCTACAGCTTTGCAATGAGACCCTCTTAGTTACACGAAGGGAAGCTGGGAGCTGCAGGTCAGCACTCCCCTAAAGCCACTGTCCCCATGGCACATGTGGAGGGGGGAACCCTCCCCAGCTTGCACGTGCAAACACAAACATCTTTTTCTTTTTTTCAACTTTGCCACAAAACAAACAGTGTTTGTGAGCACTACGCTTGGGTTCCACTTTCCCAGCTCCTTCCTATTTCTCTGAGGAATTCCACTGGTGCTGCAATGGGGTGGTCATGGAAAACCAGGTTAGTGCACAGTAGAGGCTTTCATGGCCACTAATCTTGATGACAAAATCATTCGAACAAACACTTCTTGTGTCACCAATATATATTATGTAAAACCTTGTGACTTTGATTATGTGTCTATAATACAGATTAGTCTGTTTGGGTGTTTGGTGCTGACCTCCAATAAGCTCCTAAAGTATTAGCAAGAATTTGCAAGTGACAGGCAGGCAGAGGTGCAGTTCGGCCTAATCCCACTCTCCCAAATCTGACTATATATGTCTGAACAGTTCCTGCTGCTTTCCTCACGGCGTGGGGTTATTTCTTCCTCTGCCCCCTCCCAGCTCCCCTTKTCCTTCTCTCTGCTGCTTGGATGTACCACAAGGGGTGGAATCTGGCAGACCTTGTGGCTTGGAGCCAGGAAGGCAGCGAGATCAAGCCTGGAAGAGGAGGCAGAGAACCAGCTGGATGGGGATGCAGTCGATCTCCATGGAGACCTCTTGAGTTGCAGCTCTGCTAATCGCTCTGCTGACTCGTGTAGCGTCTGGTCGAAAGCCCGTCCAACTCAAAGCGGTTTCGAACCGACTCGTAGCTTAAACTGGCCGTGACTCAGGACCGTGCACAGTTTACAGGGCACTGCCCCTAGGTGTAGCTGATTATGAGCTGCATTTGTGGCATTTCCCTGGATGGCCAAGATAGAGCCCGAGGAGAAGCCAGGCCTTGATCTGCTCTTCTGCACTGTGGCCAGCTTCTCCTGAAGACCAACAYGGAAACAAATGTAGACCTTGCCCTGGCAAAACACTTGAGTTTTCGCTTAGGAATGGCAGCAAACCATCCCCACAACCCTGCTAACGGCACGTGCCCCTCTCAGCAGAGTCAGCTTGTGCTGGGGATGTCTTGGGATAAGATCCGCAGGGGACTTTGCCCTCCTGGTAATAGCAAGGGGCTAAGCAGGAGGCAACTGCAGCCTGAGTCTGCCCRGTGTCTCCAGGATGTTTCCTGGCTTGGGACAGAGACCACAGGCCTGGGCAAAGGGGAATGCAAACAGAGGCAGGGAAAACACTGAGAGGACCCTTGCCCATCCAGCTGCTCTGTGTTTGGACATCCCTGAGCTCCACACGCTGCAGCTCAGGCTTGTCATTACTGGAAGCCAAACTGGCTTTAGGCACTAATCCACTCAACAATTTCCAGTTGTTATCAAAATCTATTGGACTTCCTAACCACGAGTCCCTGAGCTCATGTGCCACCCTCTTTGGGTTCCTGTTCTCCCACTTGTTTGTGCAGAAATGATTTATTTGTCCCACACGCAGGAACAAGGTTAAGTTGACAAATGAGAAAGAAAACAGCTGCCCACAGTGCCTTGTKTCTAAAGGGCTTTAGGGGCCACAACCACCCCCTGAATATCAGGGGCATTTTTCAAACCTCCACTGGTGTAACCCAACCAAGTCCATGGCTGAGGGCCCCCAATCCCTTCCTTCTCTCCCACCTTTCCTGACTCATTAGCTTGGGCAGCTCCCTGCTCCTCTTCCTGCTGGAAAATCCCTTTTTTTAGGCACTGAGCTTCTCCTCGAGCCCCTGTGGGGATGCTCAGCAGGGCCAGAACCCACCAGCACAGGAATCTGCAGCTCTTCCCATAAGAACAGGGGAAGGACCCGGCTCTGCTGCCTCGGGTGCCCCTCTCGCCTGGAAAACAGTGGTTCAAAGCCCATCACCCTGGTCTCCCGCGACAGGCGACAACGGGCATCTCCAAAGGGGGATTTTGCCTGCGCTGTTCGTGGGAACCCTCCGTGGAGCCGGTGAAGCTGCTGCTGATGGGACACGCATCTTCCCGCCGGCACAGAGCGAGTGCCGGGTGACTCAGCCTCAGCTTGAGAAAACAGCGCGTAGAATTTAACCTAGTTCTCCCAAAACTCTCACGCAGAGATGGCTACGGGACCAGCACACAAAACCACGTCTAACAGACACTGGTTCTTCCATATGTTCTTCTTSCCCTGCTACCTCCTCCTCATTCGAAAGCCCAAGCGAGAAGCCCAATGTGAGCAGCATAAGTTAAGGTAAATGCTGCTTTGATGCTGGGCTTGACTCTTAACTCATCCCAGCTTCATTTGCCACCAGCCCCATCATCTCCCTGCATCTTAACGCTGGTAAGAACCTTAAATGTATTTGTGTGACYGTGTGTATGACGTGCTCACACTTATTCCTTAAGGAAAAAAAGACTTCTGGCTACCCCTAAGTCTATTTTTTTTCCTCATGCCCTTTCTCAAGTCCAAGGTTGGTTCAAACTGTCAAAAATGTTATTTTTGGTGAGGATTTGCATAGGACTATGCAGTTGTAACTGGGCCTAACATAATCATAAGCCTCTAGAAAGATGTTTAATAACAATTCGAAATTGTTGAGAACTTGGTGAAAGGAGATGGAGGATTAAACCTGACATGCAAAGAGAAGGAGAGACGTCACAAGGCTTAGAAAAGAAAAGGCAAAAAAGAGGAGGAGGGAGAGGCCAGAGCAGGGTTTCTCCAAACAAGGAGAGCAGAACCGATMCAGAGGCTCCGTCACAGCCAGAAACACGTAGCCAGGCAGACGCTAAAACACAACGGATAGAACCAGGCGACCCGTGTTCCTGCAGGTGCACCCAGGCTCTCCGGTGCCCTCCGCACCACGGGAGCATCGGCATCGGCATGAGGAGGTGCCCGGCGCAGGCGCTGAGCCCCCGGCGCGCTCAGCAGCGCCTGGCACGGAGGGCAGGACGCTCATCCCACGTCCTTAAAAGCCCCCGTGGCCTTGGAGAGCTCYGGGAGAGGCAAAGCGAGTGCCCTGAGCAGAGCCTTTCATCCAGCGGCGCTTCCCTTGGCGCTAAGGCACCGCACGGGCTGAAATCCCTGAGTCTAAACCGTATGGAAACACCATGGATGTGGACAGAAAAACGTAAGGGCATTTGACACCTATAGCAAGATGTGCAACACGGGGCTTCCGTCCCGTCCTGCTGTTCCAGTGTGACATCTAGTGGCACTGCATTTATAGTGACAAAACAGATTTTTTGGGCTCTCTTTTTCCTTAGATATCCTCATTCAATTGTCTCCTGATTATATTTTTCCCCGTTGGTCTTCAGAGAGAGGGAGAGAGAGGTGATGAGCTGTTTAGACAGACAATCATGGGCTGTGTTGTCCCCTTATCCTGTTGGATTTTTCCAGCTACGAAGAAGCTGGGATTGGCTAAAGCTCTCATAGTGCTTAAGAGCGTGTTCTGTTTCCCAAACCGTATGAGCGCGTCTCTAAATTCGTGTGTGTTGTGCCCGTATTTGTGCCACACATGCTAAAGGGAGTCAAATGGAGCCATGGGTGCAATG